>VMDO01019663.1:20742-39282 GCA_007922755.1 Pedetes capensis
TTGTCAGTGCTTCTCTGCTGTTCATAGGGTTTTCAATGGCAGATTGATTTTTGGGAGGGGGTTGCCAGGTCCTTCTCCCAAGCCTACAGCTTCTGGTGTTCCCAGGCGGTCTCCCATCCAGGTACTAACCAGGCCCGACCCTGCTTAGCTTCCGAGATCTGACGGGATTGGATGCCACAGGGCTACAGCTGCAGGCTCTTTCCTCTATACTTCCTATAAACTAGCAGTTAGATTTAAAGACTTGATGAGATGCAGATTCAGTTTTGTCACACCAGGAGTCGCATGGTGTCTGATAGCATCACTTTTATTGAGGTCTAGATTGATCAGTGGGTTCAAGCATGGTCAGCCTGATTGATCCAAAATCACATTCTCAGACTCAGTGTGGCTCAGTGGTAGAATGCCTGCATAGCATAATGACATTCTCTATCAGCCTATTAACCTAATAGTTTTAGCAACCATCGTTGATGATGCAAAATGTGATTTTCACTTTTATTATTCTCCTGCATTTATTAGCTATTATTGTCAACTATTTGGGTACTCTGAAATACGGGCCATACAAGAAAAGCAGAATAAGTGCCTTTTTCTTTATTTAACAATTTTCAGAACATTGAATTATGCCAACAATCTCCAAGCAGGGCTTGTTTGGTTTTTTGTATCCCAAGAGACAATTATAAATATGTCCATTTCATGTGTGTCAGTCCATTACTCTTTTTGATTCTCAGTATTCCACTTTGATAGTGGGAGTCCCTTCAAGTTGCCTCTCACCACATTGTCTTTACAATGTGATGTCCCAGGCTCCTGGCCCAAACCTAGAAGCAGCTATTTCTACAATGAATCTGAATTTCTTATACGAAGTAGTATACAAAGACTGCAGTCTGGATACTAGTGGTAGATTTCCTGAACACAGGCTGTGTCTATTTTGGAGCGGTGACTTCATTCTCCTTGGAATATAATGATTCCTGCCTTCTGTGGGTCTCTATTCCCCCTGGATACTCACTCCCCCAACACACTTATAAGCAGCCAGAGCTCCTTGTGATTCCACTTCTCCAACCTCACTCTGTTTCTTCTCTCAACCCTTTCGTTCTTACCTAAGTCTGCTGCCTCCACTCACTTTGGGCTTCTAAGACACCAGTGTGGGGAACACTTCCGTAATAGTGAAGAATAGCGGAAACTTTTTGTACTCAGACTGTTTTTATTCTTCATTTTAAATATTTTACAGCTTATTAATCCTCCTGTGAAAAACTCATACAATCACCACAGAAAAAGTCATTGTAGAATCTTTACCCGTACTGATATCTAATCTCCAGCTCCCACTTTACCAGCACCAACAATGGCTTTTGCAGCACCCCAACTTACTTTCTTCTGTTATCGTGTTCCTTTCCCTGTTTTCTTAAAGTATTTTTCCTGCCCTCAGGCCATGTCTTTGAAGTCTGTTTGGGTTCATTTTTCTTTGCATAATCTAAAGAAACAGAAATCATGCCAAAGCTAAATGTCTTGCCCTACCAAAAATGGATTCTGAATCCAAATCCAAAGATGATGTCTAGTGTGGCCATAAATATTTTGGCTGGTTTTTCCCTAATTTCTGTCTTAGCCATGATTGTCCCCCCATGGTGAAGAACATCAATGACCATTTGTTTCCTCTGAAGTAGTCAGGTGGTCATGAACTGCCGGGTCCAGATGATTACTTTGTCATGGTGGCAGTTAATCCTCAGGCATCCAGGTGGAAAGGAATTATTTTTTGTTGTTTTTAAAAAATAATAATTTCTTATTGGAGTTAACTTCCTATTCTGTCCAAGCTTTTGATAGACAAATTTTTTCTCTCTGAACCCAGAACTATGGACTGGGCATTAGCTCGGTTGGTAGAGTTCTGCTCTATACTCTCTGAGGACCCGGGTTCAATCCCCAGCACCACGAAAATGGGAGAAGGATGTGGCAATCCACTCCAGAAGCAATCCTGAAACAATCAACCATTGAAAACCCTCTAAAGGTTGCTATGAGCCAGACATGACTCATAGCAACAACATAACAGCAACAACCCAGAGCAGTGGTGCATTGAAACAAAGCAGGAAATGGTCAGCCCAGTCACTAGAGCTGGGGAGGTACCATAAAACCAGCAATCCCCCCTCAAGTCTTTGTGTTTACTAAGAAGCAGGGAGGTTGCATGTTGAAATTTTTTTTTTTTAAGTAGTACTGGAGCTGGTGTTTTGAACCCAGGGCCTCACACATGCTAGGCAAGTGCTCCACCACTGAGCCATATCTCTAACCTTGAGACAGTCTCACTAAGTTGCACAGGCTGCCTCTGGCCTCAAATTCACAATTCTCCTGCCTCAGACTCCCAGGTAACCCAAACTATAGGCATGTGCCACAGCACTTGGCTGCATGTTGAAATTTTTAACCATAATTGCCTGATAACAAAAAAGTGTTGAGGAGTGAGTTTATTTTAACCAGTTTTAGGCCACATACTCATTTGAATGTCTGATAACATCTGTGAATCTTCTATGTAGAGAAGTTACACATAAAGTTTTATGGATAATTTCATGGATTTCAAGAGCCTCAGACTATCTTGAGTGTCATTTGCTTTCATAGACTAGCTCCTGATGTGCATTGGCTGAGTAGAGACAGCAGGATTTGAATGTGGATCTGGACAAGAAGGCACATAGCTGGAGCAAGAGTCCAGTTTTAAACCCTTCTGCAGCATTATTGATTCTAGAGCTGTTCTTCATGCCAGTCCCTCAACTACTTCTGTCAATCCATGACATCATAAGTATAGATATTAAGTGTAGGCACTTAAAAACATTTATAGAAATTTGACTGTTGTTAATCATCCAAATGCATGATCAGTGGATTTATCTCATTGAGTGATACACCAACCATTCAGAGCACTGTTAAGTTTACATTGTGAGCTGCACATGGCAGGAGCTGCCTCTTAGTCATGTAAACAATGTGCAATTATTAAATCAGGGTTGTTGACTCTTTGATTTTCTTAAACATTGTACAAAAGTTTTTGATTAGCATGTAGTGGTAATTGTAGATATTTATGAGGTATAGTACTTTTCTTTTAAGTTCCATACAGTATTGTTGTTATTGTTAGGTGCCATCAGTTGGGTCTGACTCATAGTAACACTCACAGGGTTTTCATTAGCTTATTGGTTTGGATTGCTTCAGGAGTGGATTGTCACATCCTTCTCTCATTTTTGTGGTTCTGGGTATTGAAGCTGAGTCCTCAGAGAGTGCAGAGCAGCACTATACCGAGTGAGCTAAACCCTTCTCCAAATACAGTGAGATTTATTCTGGAATTTCATTGAGCTGCATCCTGGTTTTAGTACTTAGTCTCTCCCTCTTTACCCCTCTATGTTATTCCCCTCCCCACTCATGACAGGTCCACTTATATTTTCTAATCTTAGATATGTACAATTTTGTATATGTATGTATATATGCTTTTCTTTAAGGCAGGTTTAGTTCCCACATATAAATGAGAACATGCAGTATTTCTCTTTTTGAATCTGGGTTATTTCACTTAAAATGATGATCTCCAGTTCCATCTATTTTGCTGCAGATAACATATTTTCATTCTTCTTCACTGCTGAATAATATTCCATTGTATATATATGCCACATTTTTTAATGCAGTCATCGATCAGTGGACATCTGGGCTGATTCCATACCCTTGCAATTGTGGAGAGTGCTGCAATGAGCATGGAAATACAGGAGTCCTTCTGGTACAATGACTTATCTTCCTTTGGGTATATACCTAGAAGTGGTATAGTTGGATCATATGGTAGCTCTATTTTTAGTTTTCTAAAAAATCTTCATATTGATTTCCATGATGGCTGAACTAATTGACAGTCCCACCAGCAGTGTAAAAAGTTCCTCACATCTTTACCAACATATGTTTTGTTTGTTGATGTTAGCCATTCTGACTGCAGTGAGAATTTTATTAAGGATTTTTACATCAATGTTTATCAGGTAATTGGTCTATGGTTTTCTCTTTTTTAGTGTCCTTATCTGTTTTTTAGTATCACAGTGATACTGGCTTTATAGAATGATTTTGGAAGTATACTTTCCCTTTGTATTTTATGGGATAGTTTTAGGAGGATATATCTTAATTTTTCTTTAAAAGTTGGATAGAATTTAGCTGTGAACCTGTAAGGACCTGGCCTTTTCTTTGTTGGAAAGTTCTTTATTACTTCCTCAATTTCATTGTTTGTTATAGGTCTGTTTAATGTACTTATATCTTCTAGATTTAATTTTGGTAGATCATAGATATTAAGGAACTTATCCATTTCTTCTGTACTTTCAGTTTGAGGGCTGTACAGGTTCTCAAAGTAATCAGTGGTAATCCTCTGTATTCCATTAATATCTGTTGTTATGACCCCTTTTATCTCTAATTTTATTAATTTGGATCTTTTCTTTCTCTTTTTATTTTTATTTAGTTTTTCTGTCATGTTATTTTTGTTTTTGTTTTAGTTTGTCTAAGGGTTTGTCAATCTGGGTTATCTTTTCAAAAACCAATTCTTGATTTCATTGATTCTCTGTATTGTTTTTTTTTTAGTTTCTATTTTACTGATTTCTGCCTTGATCTTAATTATTTCTTTTTGTGTGCTACTTTGGAGGTTGGCTTATTTTTGTTTTGTTTTTCTAATGCCTTAAGCCTGCAGCCATAGCCCTGTGGCATCAGACTCTATCAGATCTTGGAAGCTAAGCAAGGTCAGTCCTGGTTAGTACTTGGATGGGAGACCACCTGGGAACACCAGATATTGTAGGGTTGGGAGAAGGACCCAGCAACCCACTCCCAAAAATCAATCCGCCATTGAAAACCCTATGAATAACAGAGAAGCACTGATAATAGTGTTTCACCTGTTGTATGTAGGGTTGCTATGAGTCAGATACCAATTCGAGGGTACCTAACAACAATAACAACAATGCCTTAAGGTTTATCATTATTTATTTGTGCTTTCCCTAACTTTTTGATATAGGCACTAATACCTATGAATTTACCTTGTAAAACTGCCTTTGCTGTCCCGAAAGGTTTTGATACGTTGTGTTTTCATTACCATTTGATTGTAGAAACTTTTTAACTTCCTTTCTGATTTCTTTGATGATCCATTGATAGTTCAAAAGTGTTATTTAACTTCCATGTATTTGTAACATTCTTGTAGTTTCCATTGCCATTAATCTCTGATTTTATTCCACTAAGATCTGATAAGCTACAAGGAATGATTTCAATTTTTTGTATTTGTTGAGGCTAGTTTTGTGAACTAGAATGTAATCTGTTTTAGAAAAATTTCCATGTGGTGTTGAGAAGAATGTGTATTCTGCATCTGCAATATTCTGTAGACATCTGTTAAGTCCATTTGGTCTATGGTGTTGTTTAAGTCCCTAGTTTCTTTATTGCTTTTTTGCTTTGATTACTTGTCTGTTGAAGAGAGTAGGGTATTAAGGTCTCCCATTATTTTTGTGTCTGGATCTATGTGTTCCTTTATTTCCAGTAATGTTTATTTTATGAAACACCATTATTTGGTGCATAACCATTTACTATTGTTATGTCTTCTTGGTTGGTCATTCCCTTTGTTAATATGTAGTGGCCTTCTTTATCCCTTTTGATTAATTCAGGATTTAGGTCATGTGTGTCAGATATTAGTATAGCTACTCTTTGTTGTTGGTGATTTGTTTTTTGTTTTGTTTTGTTTTGTTTATTGGTTTCTATGTGCTTGATATATCATTTTCTAACCTTTTCAGTTTATGTCCTTCCTTATGAATGAGATGGGTCTCTTGGATGCCATAAATAGAAGGATTTTCTTCTTCTTTTTTTTAATCCATTTGGCCAATTGGTATCTTTTAAATGACAAATTATGACCAGACCATTTATGCTTAAGGTAAATATTAAAAGGAGTTTGGTGTTTGCGTAACTTTGCTGGCTCTTTTTCTACTAGGTATGAGAGTTTCTTGTTCTTTACTTTGTCCCCTATTCATATTAGCGTTTTCCTGGTTTATAAGCTGGGTGTCCTTGTGTCTTTATTGGCTTTGATTTGTTCATGCATTCCAGTCATGGGTTTTATTCCTTCAGTCTTGCATTGGACTTTGTCTGTTTTCTTCTCTATATAGCATTTCCTTGAGCATCCTCTGCAGTGCTAGTTTGGTAGTCATAAATTGCTTGAGCTTGTGTTTATTTTAGAAGGTCTTTATTTTTCCATCTGTTTTAAGAGATAAGTTTGCTGTATATAGTATTATTAAATGGTAATCATTTGCTTTCAGGACTTAAGATATATCATTCCATGCTTCCCTTGTTTTTAGGGTAATCATTAAGATGTTTGATGCTATTTCAATGGGTTTGCCTTTGTAGATGAGTTGATGCTTTTCTCTTGCAACCTTTAAAATTGTTTCTTTGTTTTGTAGTTTTAGCATTCTAACTATAATATGACATGGAGAGGATCTGTTCTTGTCTAATCTTGGGAGTTCTTGATGTCTCTGTTACTTGGGCATCTATTTCTTCCCCTAGGTTTTGGATGTTTTCAGCTATTATTTCATTAAATAGGTTTTCTATGCCTCTAGTTTTAATTTTAGCTACTTCTTGGACCCTGTGAATTCTTAAGTCACATCACTTCATCTTGTCAAGTCCTCCTTTCTTTTTTCTTTCTTTCTTTCCTTCTTTCTTCCCTCCTGTCTTCCCTCCTCCACTGAGTAGAATCAGAAACATCTGCTAAAAGTAAGAGAAGAAGAAAAATTGAGGCTGTCTCACACAACTAACTCTGACTTTGGTGATGCAGAGTGCATGACATGTTGTAGGGTGACACATGGTTTACATTTATCAACAACTACTAAATGAACTAGAAATTTCTGGAAATAAATGCTTTTTAACATCCCTTCTGATTGACACAGGCAGTTTATGTAGATCATAAAAGGAAAGAAATTGTCCTGCTTACTGTACATAAGATACTAAGGAGATCATAGAGCTTGTTCACAATCTCAGGACCCAGAGCATACAGTCACTGAAGTCTGATATGACTTTTGTCTTCATGAATAAAAAGACTGATAAACCCAGGAGTCATCAACATTTTAAACACTTGTATCATGAAGAGCTCAGCTTAGTGTCTGTTTTCAAATACAAATGAATTTCCTGAAATTGAAGAAAATAGAGTCCTACTTGAGGGTGAGCAGGGTCTCCAGTTACACCAGATGTTCTCTAGCAATGTCTGACATTGACCATTCACTGCATCCATGCTCTGACTCCTACATTGGAGTTTTATGGTCATTGACACTTATATGATTATGCTAAGTATTCCATGTACCAGGCATGGGGCTAAGTACCTTATGTTAGTGGATTTTTTTCAGTCTTTTTTTTTTTTCAGCCCTATAAGATAAATGTCTTTATTATTCTCATCAGAAAACAACTGACTCAGATCATGTCCCTAGTAAGCAGCCATGCTTGTCTCAGAACCAGGTCTAAGGTCCCAGTCTTAACAATCATGCTGCCCTTTAGGTTTGTTTGGTTGATTGGTTTTGGTTTCTTCTTACAAGTTTAAAAAGAGTTTGTGGATGGCCCTTCACTTCTTGACAAGAAAGGTTCCCAACCACCTTTCTTTAACCCTAGAACTCACAGAAGCCATGAAAGGAAATGGGAACTAGCCACAGCACAGTTACTGAAGGGTAATAATTAATGGAAATGGTGTCAAAGAGGTCAGTGACACAGCATATGTTTCTCTTGGATTAACGTTTCTAACACTCCTTAAATAATGTGTTGATATCAGCAAAGACCAAAATGAATGCAAATAGACCTAGATAATTTAAACTTCTGGGAAGAAAAATAGGAAAATAAATCAGCTTGAAAAAATGTATTTGCAATGAAAAGGTCATTGGTCTGACAAAATTCTATCATTCGATCTCCAGCTTCGTTTCTGTCACTAAGACCATATTTTCCAACTACTGAGCCTTCTTGTTTGTTTCCAACCTTTGCATTCCAGTCACCAGTGATTATCAGTATGTCTTGATTGCATGTTTGATCTATTTTAGATTGCAGAAGCTGATAAAAGTCTTCCCTTTCTTCATTTGTGGCCTTAGTGGTGGGTGCATAAATTTGAATCATAGTCATATTAACTGGCCTTCCTTGTAGACGTATGGATATTATTCTATCACTGACAACATGTATTTCATGACAGATCTTGAAATGTCTTTTTTGATGATGAATGCAACCCCATTTCTCTTTAGTTTATCATTCCCAGCATAGTAGACCATATGATTGTCTGACTCAAAATGGCCTATGCTGGTCCATTTTAGCTCACTGATGCCTAGAATGTCAATGTTTATGCGCTCCATTTCTCTTTTAACAATTTCTAATTTTCCTAGACTCATACTACGTACATTCCATGTTCCAATTATTAATGGATATTTACAGTTGTTTCTCCTCATTTTGAGTCGTGCCACATCATCACGTTGAGCACCCTGGACTTTACTCCATTTCCCTCATCACGGTATACTCTACTTGGAGGAGGCAACTCTTCCCCAGTAGTCTTCTGAGTGCCTTCCAACCTGGGGACCTCATTTTCCGGCACTATATCTGACAGTGTTTCTTTGCTATCCACAGGGTTTTCAATGGCTAGTTGTTTCGGGAGTGGCTCGCCAGGTCCTACTCCCTAGTCTGTCTTAGTCTGGAAGCTCATCTGAAAACCTGTCCACTATGGGTAACCTTGCTCATGTCCGAGGTTACAGTGGCAGAGCTCTCAGCCTCATCGCAACACACAAGCCCCCACAGTGCAGCAAACTGACAGACGTGTGGGGGAAGGTTGAGCTTAGGGACATCAAATCCAGGAGCCCCAATAGCAGGCCCTCTCTCCCCACCAGTGTCAACTGGATGAGTTATTCAGTGTTTCTGGGGCTGGGTCTCACTGCCCAGAAAGGGCAGCATATTCCTCAACGGGAGGGCAGGGAATGATGCTGTTCCTTGTATCGGTCATACTGAACTCAAGGGAGCCCATGAATGATGTGGGTAATCATATAGATGGAAGTGGGCTTCTAAGGAAGAGAGAGGACAACTGCGGGCAAACCAGAGATTTCTTTCATTCTGTTGCCCTTATTTTTCTGCCTCCTTAAGGACTTTGCTAGAACTTGAGTTTTCCACTTCTGCTTTTGAGAATGTGTCAACTGGAGGTTATCAATAATTCCTGCTTTCAGCCCTGCTAATTGATTGTTACCTTACTCCCTGAACTTGTCAGTCCAAAACAGTAACTAAAAGCTCTATGTTTGAATTCGTTTAGACTGAGGGATGGTGAGAGGCCAGCATGACTGAGTGTCACTTCCTGCCACTTCACTAACACATGGAGCCCCTTTGACAGGTGGCATGTAGACACTTATCAGTCCCTGAGAATAAGCATTTCTTCTTCCTCTTCAGTACAACTTGTACCTTTAGGGGGTTAGGGTTTGGAGTTTTTTTGGGTTTTTTTTTTCCTTTTTCTTTTCTCTTCCTCTTTTTCCTTCCTTCTTCATCTCTTCATCTTTTTATTCTGTCCTTTCTTCTCCCTTTCCATTCTTCTCACATTTTACTTAATCACTTTATGTCAATAAATCCACTGAGTAACCACAAAGAGACCAATTCCAACAGCAAAATGAGCAGCACTGTTTCAGCTTGGGAAAACAAATTTAAGTCATCAAAGACAAGCAGGATACTAGAAAGATGGGATTTCCTGTGAGATGTATTTTACAATGAAAATTCTGCTATAAAGAAGAATCTTTATAAAATTTTCCCTTGGTATAGTCTGAATAATTTATACCTAATGTCAAGAAATTACATATAATTAGTCTGGGTAATGTGTACTTTCCATTTGATTATATATATTAAAGTGATTAAGGAACTTTGGTTCTTCACAGGTAAATAGCGGCCTTCCTTGTTGCACTCTGGGGTTGTAATGACTATTTGTTTTAATGTAAGATTCATACAAACTGAAGAGAGCAAAAGTTGCTAGGCTTTAAGCAGGCTTAGTTGACTGCTATCTGTGAATCTGGAGATAGCATGAAGTTAGCCACATGTCCTGAGCAAAACTGGAGGGAGATTTACATCTTGAAACCGTCTTGTATTTTGCACTGTGTTTTTGGTTGTTTGTTTGTTTGTTTGTTTGGGGACAGGGTCTTGCTATGTAGCCCAGGCTGCCTCCTCCTCCCAAGTGCTGGGATTATAGGTGTATACCACCACACCCAGATACATGCTTTCCAATAAGAAAATTGTGTAAAACAGCATAGACAGGAAGGCACATGTAAGGAACAGTTATTTGATTAAGTATATGACATCATCCTTACTACAGAAAAATTTTTGACATTTGTTTTTAATTAATGGTTTCTGTTTGCTTTTGGTAGATTACTTCTATATGTTTATGGCACTAACCTACAGCAACTTTTCTTTTTCCAATTAGAGGATAGATTTCACCCTTTGTCTTTGCAGGTAACTGATCCAAGGCATTTTTATGTAAATGGATTAGTTAATTGGTAGCCTTCATTTGAAGCTTAAAAAGAAAGTAATCCTTTCTGAGAGGCATTAACTATTTTTTAAAGCCACAAACAGGTTCTTTCCTCAAGTACCTTGTCACACAATTAGAAATATTTGACAGGAGTAATCTTAATAAAATGCATTACCCCTTACCAAATCATTTTTTTCAAGGTGATTAAAGGAATCCATTCACTAGGAGACTGTGCAGCAGCTTTGCTTATTAAAAAAAAAATCACATTTGTGAAGACTTAAAGGTATGTATTGATAAAACTTTTGGTGAAATGACATCACAAGTTAAATTCCCTCTACAACATTTCTAACAAAGGAATCTAGCCACAGAGGTGTGCTGGATTCAAGGAAACGCAGCTACAGCTGGCCTCCTTTAAGAGCCCTTAAGCCTCTCTGCCTTCCAGCCCCATGATTTATGCAAATCAGAAAGCTTTGGCGGTCTCCACTTCCTGGCCAGGCCAGCATAATCCACTTCCTTCGGGTTCATGTGGCCATGCAAATTTGAGCACTCCTGAATAGTCCCAGAGGGGCTGTGCCTCTCATTATTCCTGCCCCATTCTCTGTGCAGTTCAAGCATTCAGACTATGAATGGACAAGGGTTTAATTACTCACCACATCTGTCAGATCAGATTCAACTTGAGAATGAAGAGAATCCCAGACAAGCCCAGTCGCTTCTTTGCAATGTTCTTCATGGTCGAGGTCATCCAGCTCTGTCTTCCTGGGAATATTTTCCACCCCTTGTTTCATGACCCTTCTGGAAAACAGGGACTCCAGCTTTTGGAGATCCATTACTGAGACTTTCACATTGTGTGTGGCCTTTACAAATGTTAATTAATCATCCCAATGATGCACTGAGCGTCAGGGAGCCTTTTATTCCCTAGGGCTCCTGATGACCAGTGTGAATGCCAGAAAGTTTTCCTTACTATTTCCTAACCTGGTGCTCCTTTCTCTACATGCTTTGCTGCTTTCCTCACCCCTGATATGTCTCCAGGTGACCAATTGACTACTCACATTAATAGGTCAGCCACAGCTTGACGTATTAAAGGTTAGGTCCCCAAGTAGAGGATATTCCTACAAGGAATAAAGTTCTTGATATTTAAATCTCCCAAAGCTTTCAGCCGCTACCTTCTAAGGAAAATATGCATAATAACAAGCAGGAAGGAGTTGTATCCACTGGGGACCAGACAGATGGTATGCTCACTGAATGGATACCAGCATACCCTCCCTTAGGTGTCTGTGTGTGTCAGTGTCATTTGGGTTTAAGGGAGGATTCTTGATCTGTGCAACTCTAGGGTACCATCTAGGTTCCATGAGCTACCATGGTGTTTTGGGGGATTGTTCGTATTTTTTTATTTGGTTCGTTTTACTTTTTAAACTTCACACAGCATAATATTAACCATTTTAAAATGAACCATTCAATGTCATTCAGTACATTCACAGTGTTATACAACCATTACCTCTATCTAGTTCCAAAACATTTTCATTACCCCAAAAGGAAACCCTCTGCCCACCAAGTGGACCTTCCCATTACCACCAGCTGCTGATGCTATGGGTTTGCCCATTCTGGACATTTCATATGCAATGAGTCATACAGTATGTGACTTTTGGGGACTGGCTTCTTTCAGTCAGTACATGTTTTTGAGTTTTGCCAATGTGTTTTACTGTGGCATTTCCCAGTGTGTATGTGTGTTGTTTCTCCTGTCAGTTATTCCTGTTCACCTGCTCTCTGCCTTGGATAGTCATCACCAGCCTCCCCCGCTCGTCTCTCATTCCTATTATCTAGTTGTTCTTTAAGTTCCGTGGATGCCACCTCTGAAATGTCTCCAGTCAATTCACAGTTACATTCTGACTGCTCCTGCCCTTTTTCAGACACCATTCTTTCCCCAGCTGGTCTTTCTCAAGTGCAAACCCATCTGGCCTTGTCACTGCCCCACTCAGTTTCTCTCCAGTGGCTCCTCCCAGCCTTCAGAACGGGATGCAAGCTCTTACTGTGCCAGCAATGCAGGGCACAACCCCACGCTTCCCTCTGCTCCCTCAACCTCACTCTTGCCCCTTGTCTGATATACCATGTCTGGACAAACTTCCTCATGCTACTCATGAGTCTCTGACACGTGGTGGTCACTTGCCCCTGCATCCCTTTATGTGTCCGGCTCTCGCTCCTAAAATGTCCTATCCTCTCCCCCAATGCAGCAATACATTCCTCTTTTGCAATCCATTGCATTTGACCTTCTCCCCTTCCCTGACCCACTATACAGAATGAATTCCTCCTTTTTCTCTAATCCTGGCATTTTATTTATCATAATACTTGCACAACCACTTTTTAATTAGGGCTCTTCACAAATCTCTGTTCTTTCTCCACCAAACTCTGAGCTTCTTGAGGGCAAAAGTCTTGCCTTACCATTTTCATATCTCTAGCACGGTGCACATCCTAATAATCATTTTGTCTGCCAGGCACCACAGCGCACACCTATAATCCCAGCTATTTGGGAAATGGAGGCAGGAGGATCACAGGCTCAAAACTAGGGGTATCCTGCACAATTTAGCAAGGCCTTGTCTCAAAATAAAAAAGGATCTGGGGATGCAGCTTAGTCGCAGAGCACTTGCCTAGCATGTCCCAGGCCCTAGGTTCTGCCAAAAAAGAAAAAAGTACATATTTTTGCTGAGTGATTTGAATTTTCTTCTCCCAAAGCCAAAACAATGAGCCTATGAACAGACCCAGGTTATGGAGAGAACTAGTAGAGTCACAAGCACAGTGACAAGGACTAACATTCAGAGTAGTAACTGTTCTGATCTTCATTGAATTTCAGTTACTCGCTGTGGTTTACCAGTTTCAACTAGCCGAAAGTGCAACTTTGCCTCTCTCTCTTTCTCTCTCTCCGTCTCCCTCTCTCTCTCTCTACCTCCCTCCCTACTCCCTCTCCATCCTTTCTTCCCACCCTCTTTCCCTTCCTCCACCTCTCTCTTTCTCCTTCCCTTCCTCCTGCCCTCCCTCTCTCTCATTGTTCTTCATTACAACACTACAAATCTCAAGAGTTCTATATGGAGTTGCCAAAAAAATCTTCTTTTTGACAAATTGCACAGGAGGCATTTTGAGATTGTGTGATAGAGTTGATTGAATTTAGGCCAAGTTCTCCACACTTGTTTCACTCAAAATAAAAATGCAGATGTAGGGCTACTCAAAAATGTGTCTATTTATTTTCTCCCAATCCTCCAAATTCATCTGTCTTTAAAAACAATTAGGCTCTTCTTAAATTAAATGCCAAGTAAACAATGCAAATATAACTATTTTGTTTGCCGAGAAGTAATTGAAAAATCTGCAACTAATTACAAATTGGCAAGCCCCGCGCCTACAAAGAGCTGAACCACTCCGCTGATGCATTGTTTACAGCTGGGTTCGAAACTGGTTTCCTCACACCAGCCATCCACAAGTTATTAATCAATACTGTGCCAAGTCCCATACCTCACCTTCAAAAAATTGTAATAAACATTTAATTTTCAGTATGGGTTTCATAAACAAAGCTGTTAAAAACCAGAGGAGGTTTAATTGATTAAACACACAAAGCCTATTCTTGGGTAACCTGAACTGGCTTTTCGTTTAAATACTCTGTTCTTCCTCAACTGCTCAGAAATCCTGCAACCTTGCTGAAATTAATATTCAGTCAGTCTGATCACTGAGTCTCTTATGATCCTCAAAGTGCCACTAGACTTTCTGTAATTGAAATTCTGGAGAAAAGCAACATACTCATGGCCCACAGAGAGACAAGAATAAACGAATGTGACATGGGGTTGCTACTAGCCGGTAAAGTAGAATTTACAAATGACTCCATTTGGAATACTCAAGTTTAAAGTATACACACACACACACACACACACACACACACACACACACACACACAGGTACTAAAAAAATGTCTATTTGTGTATATATGTATATGTGTTCTGGAATACTATTTCTTCAGCTCTTTACGTGGCTGGCTTTTTCTTTCCTTCAGTTCTCCCTTTAATGCTATTCCTCAACAAAGACTCTCCCTGTCTACCTTTCCTAATAGCTTACATTTTATTCTCTGTCCTCCTTTACTTACTTAGTTCCTGCCACTGGATTGTAAGCCATGCAGACAGCTGCCTTGTCTATCTTATTCACTCTTTTAACCCTGGTGCCTAGAATAGGGCCTAGTACATGGTAAGCTCTCAGTGAATGTTGGGTGGGCACATGACTGGGTGAGTGGATGGATGAAAGAAAGAAAGAAAAGGATAAAGTTATGTTGGTTGGGACAAGCAGCAGAGTTAAGACAGAAATTGAAGGGTAAGGAAAGGGATGACTTTTAAAAGAAGCTCTTTTGTAAGAAACCAAAGCCTATTGGAAATTTCAGAGTTGGAGCTATCTCTGCAGACTGCATGCATTCAGAAAGGAGAGATGGTGGGAAGTGCTATATAACAATTTCTCTTCAGCTTTCACAAGAGTTGTCCTGTGGAAGAGCAGTGAGACCTCTTTCTGAGGCCCCAAAAGCTTGACTCATGATGAGTGGCCAGAAATTACTTGAACACATTTTGTGGCTTAAGATAAGGAGCTCTGTCATCCACAGAGCTGCCCCTCATGGACAGGAGGCGATGAGATGACATTGGTGGAGGTGCTCATACCTACAGGATACTGGCAAGGATGCTCTCAAAGGGGATGCAGCCATCAGATGTACTGTCACTCTAGGTGATTTGTCTGATCCCCTCCCATCCTCAAGCCCTGAGTCTATAATGATCAAGTGAGGCACCCACTAAGTACTTCATCATTATTTTTAAAAGAAGATATTCCAATGAGGTATGTATTATTCATTTTGTCTGAGAAGGAGATAACTAAAAATGATAAAAGTGAAAAATGTCCTAGCAAAATAATAGGGCTGGATTTTAAAAGTCTCTTCCAATCTTCTGTTCCCTGGGATGCCTTACACAGGAGCATGCTGCATTTTAGGTACACTGTGAGCAAGGAGCCTGCATTCCCAAGGGGCGACAGGGACCTTATGTTAAGGTCTTAATCTAGCCTTGTGATCTTAAGGCAAAGCCTCTGTGTGTGAGATGTGGTGGTACCTCAAAAATAGAACAAGAGCTCTCCATCCATGTGAAGATGACCGTCAAGGTCACGGAGACCCACAGTGATCTGGCGAATTGAAACTGGCTGTGGCTGCCCTTTATTTCAGGACATATTTCTGAAGATCAAAAAATGTTTATAAATTGGTACTATCCTGTTGTTGAGTCATTTTTCTTGAGGTTCTTTCTGCTTTTCCTGTTTATTGTTGGTTTGATACCTGAGCAGTAGAGTGGGTACCTTCCAGTGGATGTGAGGGAAAGAGCTGAGGATGGAGCTCCGTCCCCCGCAGTCGTGGCTGGATAGGTCCTCTGGCAAGTCCACACCTGTCCAGAGATTCATGTTTTGTCTGGTTAATAAAGTTTGGCTTGTTCATGAAACCACAATCCAGCTCTTATCCTTGTCATCCATGGAGGCAAATGAAGTACTGAGAATGGGGCAGAGAAGGGAGATTTTAGATTCCTTGCCTGGGTTCTAGCCAGTGAAGTTAATTGTCTTACAGGGAGGGGCAGGGCCAATGTTGGACTGCTTGTGACAACTCGTCTCCCCAGGCCCAGCTTAAATGTCGCCTTTTCTTTGAAGCTCCCCCAAGCCCTCAGGCAGAACAACCATCCTTCCTTTCCTCTATACCATATTCATCACTCTGTGTTCTCAACTATTCTGTACAAAGTTGGCTCCGCTCCAAGGCTGTGAGATCCTTCAGGACAGAGATCATTTCCTTTCTCTATATCTCCAGGATTCAGCACAATTCTTGGCCCATCATAGGTCCTCAGAGGATGCCTGAGGAGTTGGAAATGAAGTGACTAAGCACCTGAAATATGAAGGGAATTCACGTCTCGTGGGTGGAGAGAAATCGAGACGTGAAGTTTTTCTGCATACAGTCTGATTAAACGGTGACAGTTTCTTCCTCTCCTGAGCCCCTGGACCTTAATGGTTATTTTCTTACAAGGTTGTTTCGTTTATAATATGACAGAACTGTGTTTACCTTGGAAGGAGGGCTGCCCTCCATTAAGAAGCTTTCAGCAGAGCCCGCTTGAGTCAAGTTATGGCGTTGTGGGCAGAGAGCCAATAGGGAAAGCCCTCCCAGGGAAGAAATGCCATATCATCCGGCCCCTGAATCTTACAGGGAAGGATCCTCGCCAGGGCCTGAGCGGGCTCCTAATGGCCTCGAGGTACACAGGGTCAGAGGCCACAGTACTGCCAGTCAGACAAGGCAGGTGGAATGCTGCACGGCTGTCCCCCTGGTTGCATTTCCTGACACCTCCCTGTCCCACAGTGACAACTCATCAGCTTGCTGTTTCTGCCACCTTGTCATACTTGTCTGGGGACTCAGCGGCCGCGTGTGTGGAGAGCCTGTCCCCAGTCCTTTTTTCCTCAGGACAAGCTCAACTTCACTTCCTCTGGCCTTATCGAACCCTTTGTTTCCAAAATTGTGAATCAGCCACTTAGGGGAGGTTGAACTCAGCTCCCCTTTCTTCCATCCCCACAGTTGAAAATAATGAGAGAGGCAATTGCTCATGGTGAGGATGGCCACGTTGCCCATTGTGCCCATCCACCAAGACTTAGAGAGATAAAACCAGAATTTTGTCAACTGCATTTTAGACATACTGCTGGGAGTCGCTAGGCCATCCCTGCTTCTAGCTTAAAGAAACATATGGCCCCAGATTCTTCTCCGGCACAGATATGGTACTTTCCCATGCTAAGAGACTTAACAGATGAAATATGGTTTTCCCAACCACTTTTCATTTACCATCAAAATAACAAGCAATGTCTTGTATTTCAACAGAGACACTCTTTTTGCTCAGTTATTCAAGGAAGAATGTGCCATTGTCTGTGCTGTAGATTTTTATTTTATTTGTAAATTGTGCGTGGTGCATGCTACGGAATACTGAAAAGCCATACACCCTGGCTTGTTAGTTGACACACAGTATGTGTGATTACAAATTGTTTGAATAACAGTGGACTATTGAACTGCCATCCAGATGTGAGTGGAGTTAACTGTGGGAATGTCCACAAAGGAGGATTATCTTTCTTCAAGCCCCCCAGAAAGTGGAAGCATAAGCATAGAAACTACTCAAAAGAACAGTAGCTACAAAAGGCTCTTCAGATGCAAAAGTACTTGTTTTTTTTAAATTACACCGCAATTAAAATCAAGTTTGTTCTCCTAATCATGCAAAGAAAATGCCAAACAGCAACCAAACAAAATTGCAACTTGAATGCCCCTTGCAAATGGTTTGTTTTATATTTTTTAATGTCTAGGAATTCAGAACCCTATGGATTCAAGATAATATGCCAGTTATCCTTGGCCTCTGAGCTATCTTCTTGCATGTGGTATATGAATTTCCTTCACTCCCTTCCATCCTGTCTGCTCTACAGCACCACCACCACTAATTGGTGTTTATGAAACTGGCCATGAGAAAACAATGCAGGAATCGTCCTGTGAATATTTTCTTAAAAGATATTTGACCCTCACTGAGGTGCCACTTCCCACCCACTGGAATGGCTAACATAGAAAAGCCAGACAATAATAAGTATTGGTAAGGATGTAGAGAAATTGGAGCCTTCATATGCGACTGATGATAATGCAAAATGGAATAGCCCTTTGGAAAATAGGCACTTCCTTAAAACATTAAACATGGAGTTGCTACATGATGACCCAGCATTTCCACTCCTGAGTTGTTGTTGTTGTTGTTGTTAGGTGCCGTCCAGTCGAGTCCAACTCATAGCGACCCTATGTACAGCAGATCGAAACACTTGCCGATTCTGTGCCAGGCAAACAATCTTCTTTATGTTTAAGCCCATTGTTGCAGACACTGTGTCAATCCATCTGGTGGAGGGTTTTCCTCTTTTCCGTTGACCTGCCACTCTTCCAAACATGATGTCCTTCTCCAGGGATTGTTCTCTCCTGACTACATGTCCGAAATATGTAAGACGCAGTTTGGCCATTTTTGCTTCCAAGGAGCACTCTGGTTGCACTTCTTCTA
>VMDO01019664.1:0-39165 GCA_007922755.1 Pedetes capensis
ATATATATATATATATATATATATATATATGTATTGTGGTACTGGGGGTTGGAACCCAGGGCCTTGCGCCTCCATGCTCTGCAAGTGCTGGACCACTGAGCTGCATCCCCAGCCCATTTTTTTACTTTTTGAGACAGGGTCTCACTAAATTACGCAGACTACCTCTGGTCTTGAACTTGTGATCCTCCTGTCTCCTCCTCTTGAGCTGATGGGATTATAGGCAGGCGTGCACCACCGTGCCCAGCCCCAGCTATAATTTTAAGGCACATTTTCACCCTGACTCTTGTCCTTTCTTGTGATTTCAGCATCTGGGCTTTTGTAGACAGCCTGTCCCTAAGAGGAGAGAGAGTTTTCTTGGTACCCATGGCCGTAGGTGACGTTCACATTGGGCTCCTCTCTGGGCCATGCAAATCCTGCTGCTGGCTCCTGGCTAGGAGTCCAATGGTGTGATAACAAGCCAGCACCTACATCCTGGCACAGGAAGTTGGGCTGGTCCCTTCCCTCTGCCCGTTCAAACCAGTGACCTTAAAACTCCAAAGCCATAGATACGCAAGGGGCCATAGTCAGTGAGAGCTTCTAGAGATGGAGAGGCAGCCATACTGTTGGCCAAGAGCCTAGGCTCCTGAGCCAGACCACTGTGCCTACATTCCAGCTGCCACTTATTCTCTGTGCCCCTTGGGCAAATTTCCTCCTCTGTAAGATGAGGAAATATTGCTACCTACTTTAAAGGGTGGTTATGAACACAAAGGGTTGTGTTCAAAGGGTTGTTGTTACATAGGCTCTGGTGGAAGTCCTCCTTTATGGGCAACAGATACAATGCCCATACAATGCCCATACAATGCCCACTCCAGCTAATGCCTGCAACTATCGAATGCCTGAAACTATAGAAAGCATTGAACCCTGTATGTACTGGGGTTTTCTTAATGTATACATACATAACTATGATAAACTTTTACTGAACTATTTTGTGGCTTCTCTTTGACATATCAAAGTTGCCATTGTGCCTACTCTTGTGCTTTGGGGCCATTATTAACTAAAATAAGGATTACTTGAACACAGCACTGTGACAATTGATCTGATAATCAGGATAGCTGTTGGGAGGGTAGCATATACAGCATGTGTATGCTGGACCAAGGAATGATTCTGATCCCAGGTAGGACAGCAGAAGATTTCGTCATATTCCTCAAACAGTGCACAATTTAATACTTATGAAGTTCTTATTTCTAGAATTTTCCCCTCACTATTTTTGGACTATAGTTGACCACGAGTAACTGAAACAGCAGAAAAGTGGATAAGCGAGGACAACTATTTCTATAAAGAGCCTAGAACAGTGCCTGGCATTTAACAAGAACTGGATAAGCGCTAGGTAAGTGCTTTACTGGGGCTGGGATTCAGCTCAGTGGTAGAGCACTGTGCTGCAGTCTCTGAGGCCCCAAGTTCAATTCCCAGCACCGCAAAAATGGGAAGGACCTGACAATCCACTCTCAAGGCAATCCTGAAACAGTCAGCCATTGAAAACCCTATGAGGGTTGCTATGAGTTGGACACCGACTCCATGGTGCCTAACAACAACAACAAGTGCTTTACTAAGCATGTTTCAAAGCCCTTCTCACTTGCCTTGGTAAGGGGCCCCGAGTGTCTCTCCGCGGAATGAGGAATTAGATCCTCCTAAAGCACATGCTGCTCTGGTGACCCTTATTGGTTCACTGGATGGTCCATTGTTCTTCCATCCACTGTGACAGGCTAAACAAGGGACTGGTCTTCCCCTAATGAGATGAGACAGGACCTGTTTTTCTTTGGGCACCCTTAAGCTATTCTATCAGTTTCAATCACCTATTTCTGTAGTCAACATGTACCGAGTCCTGTTGGGCCTAAAGAGAAACTTGAACTCATGAGGCCTCCTTTTGCTGGAAAGCCTCCGTTTTTGATCTGCTGAGTCCCAAGATAACAAGAGGTGGCAATGAAGCTCATTTAGTCCATGCGTTACTGTCACTGGGTAAAGTCCTCACATCTACAGAGAAAAGAACCTCGCTCAGGCTCCACCTCTGGGGCTAGGGAATTAATGTTTAATCACACTGACATGTCATCAGGGATCGCATCTGACCTTCCCCAAGTCCCATAAAGCAATGAGGAAAATTGTCACTAGGGAAGGGAAACTAAATTACATTGGCTTTCTACCAATTTCCTACTTTAAAAATAATAACCACTAGTATGAATTTTATGCTAATAATTCTCTTATTCCTGTTCTATTTCATATGTTGTTGTTGTTAGGTGCTACTGAGTTGGTGTCTGACTCACAGCAACCCTGTGTACAACAGGGGAAACACTATTGTCAGTGCTTCTCTGCTGTTCATAGGGTTTTCAATGGCTGATTGGTTTTTGGGAGTGGGCTGCCAGGTCCTTCTCCCAAACCTACAGCACCTGGTGCTCCCAGGTGGTCTCCCATCCAAGTACTAACCAGGCCAAACCCTGTTTAGCTTCTGAGATCTGATGGGATTGGATGCCATAGTGGTATGGCTGCAGGCTCTATCATATATAATACGCTCTAAATAGATTGCAGGTTTTGCATGTTCTCAAACTTTCTAGAAGTGAAATCATACCGGATGCCCCTTCTGAGTCAAGCTCCTTCAGCTCAACATCTTCTTTGTGCATCCGTGCAGTTGCTGCAGTGCAGCCAATTCCCTGTTGCTCAGCATTTATCTCCTCCCCTGCTGACATTTTAATTACTTCCATTGTTGTTAGCTTGCTTGCCGTTGCAAATGATGCTGTAATCCTATAGCTATTGAATGCTGCCTTCACGTAAATGTATAATGATTTTAGTGGCTATGAAGACCATGCACTATAGCAAGTGACTTCCTCTTACATTTCTTTATGTGAGCCTCACAACATCTCTGGGTGGCGATTCTTCTCCCACCACGGATGAGGAAAGCTGGGAAGAGTATTGCTCTCCTCCTGACAATAGTGTTCCCCTTATGATGCTGAATAACCTACAGAATCATAACTTCTCTTCTGTACTGCACAGTTCAGATATTACAGGGTAACTAAGTCACTGGAGCGGGGCTGGGATTTAGCTCAGTTGGTAGAGTGCTGTGCTGCAGTCTCTGAGGTCCCGAGTTTGATTCCCATTACCACAAAATGGGAGAAGGATGTGGCAACCCACTCCCAAGGCAATCCCAAAACAGTCAGCCATTGAAAACCCTGTGAGGGTCGCTGTGAGTCAGACTCTACTAGACGGCACCTAACAACAACAACAACAATGTATTGTGGGCTGGGATTTAGCTCAGTTGGTAGAGTGCTGCTCTGAAGTCTCTGAGGTCCCGAGTTCGATTCCCAGTACCACAAAAATGGGAGACGGGCCTGGCAATCCACTCCCAAGGCAATCCCGAAATAGTCAGCCACCGAAAACCCTATGAAGGTCGCTATGAGTCGGATACCAACTCAATGACACCTAACAACAACAACAAACAAGTCAGTGGAATTTCCTAGAAGAAAAGGTCCCACTAAGGGGAGACAGGATCTATGGACTCTGTCAGCTGTGGCAGTGCACAGGCAGTAGAGACACTGGCCACCATGCAGAGAGATGAAAAGACATCAGCTAAGGTTTTATCAAGTTGGTAAAGGCTGCGTATGGACTAGCACACCGCGCAGCACCCCCAGAGCCCAGGCACAAGGGGGACTTGTCACTCTCAAGCTCTTCCGTGGGTCTCTGCCAGGTGCTCCTGGGCCACCCGAAGAGCAGGCAGGAGACCAGAGAGAGGCATCCTCAGTGATGAAGACCCACAGGACAGGGAGGCTGCCCCTGGGGAAGAGTGTGAACCCCCACTTCCCTGCTTAGGCCCCTCACACAAACACAGCAAAAGGTGTTTTTTGTTGTTGTTGTTTGTTTGTGGTACTGGAGGTTGAACCCAGGGCCTCGCGCTTGCATGCTCTGCAAGTGCTGGACCACTGAGCTGCGCCCTCAGCCCAATTTTTTTTTTTTTTTTAACTTTTTGAGACAGAGTCTCGCTACATTACTCAGACTGCCTCTGGTCTTGAACTTGCAATCCTCCTGCCTCTGCCTCCCGAGCTGCTGGGATTACAAGGGTGCGCCACTGCGCCCAGCTAAAACACAGCAAAAGTTTTAAACTGCTGGAAAAAGGGAAGAAAATCTTCCCTTGTAGGACACAGAAACAGTTTGATTGATTCTAGGGAAAAGGTAGGGGGAAAAAAATCTCCTCTACTCATACAAGAAGAAGAGAAAAGAGCCCTGGAATTAAGATCCTCTGACAGTGTCATTAGATGCTCCCTACCGCTGGGAGAGGGCTGGGATTTAGCTCAGTGGGTAGAACGCTGCCCTGAAGTCTCTGAGGTCCCCAGTTCAATTCCCAGCACCGCAAAAACAGGAGAAGGGCCTGGCAATCCACTTCCAAGGCAATCCCGAACCAGCCAGCCATTGAAAACCCTATGAGGGTCGCTATGAGTCAGATACCGACTCGACGGCACCTAACAACAACAACCACTGGGAGAAGAGCTGAAAACTCTCTCCTACACAAGATCTACCCAGCAGATAGAAGGCAGAGACTCACTGCCAGGTGCAAATGCCCGGCCCACAAGGCCCAGCCACAGAGCCACCCCCCAGGACTGTTGAGGCTAGGCCAGAGCAGCAAAGAAGCCTTTAACCCCCCACTATGAGACTAATCCCCCACGTGTCTGTCAGCTTGCCATGCTGTGGGGGCTGCATGGTGCTGTGATGCTGAAAGCTATGCCACAGTATTTCAGACACCAGCAGGGCCACTCATGATGGACAAGTTTCAGTCGACCTTCCAGACTAAGACTAGGAAGAAGGACCTGGCAGTCCACTCCCAAAACAATTGTTGTTAGGTGCCGTCAAGTTGAGTCTGACTCATAGTGACCCTCATAGGGTTTTCAATGGCTGATTGTTTTGCAATTGCTCTGGGAGTGGGTTACCACATCCTTCTCCTGTTCTCATGGTGCTGGGGATTGAACTCAGGGCCTCAGAGAGTGCAAAGTGGCACTCTACCAACTGAGCTAAACCCCATTAGCCATTGAAAACGCTATGAATAGCAGAGGAACTCTGTTACTATAGTGTCAGAAAATGAGCCCCCTAGGCTGGAAGCCATTCAAAAAACAATAGGGGAAGAGATGCCTCCTCAAAGTAGAGTCGACCTTAATGACAAGAATATAGTAAAGCCTCTGGGACCCCCCTTTTGCTGATGTAGCATGTTGTTTTTTGAGGCAAGGTCTCCATACATAGTCCACACTGGCCTCAAACTTGCAGTGTAACCTCATCTGGCTTCAACCTCGTGATCCTTCTGCGTTAGCCTCCTGAGTGCTGAGATCACAGGCATGTGCCACCACACATTGCTACTAACAGTCTCTTAATAAATAGTGATGGGATGCAAAAAAAATGGAGTTGGATCCCTACCTCATGCCATTTTACATCAACCCAAAATAGATCATGGACTTCAGCTGGGCGTGGTGGTGCACGCCTGTAATCTCAGCGGCTTGGGAAGCAGAGCCAGGAGGATTGCAAGTTCAAGACCAGAGGAAGTCTGTGTAATTTAGCGAGACCCTGTCTCAGAAAGTAAGGGAAAAAATTTTAAAAAGGGCTGGGGGTGCAGCTCAGTGGTCCAGCACTTACAAAGCATGCAGGCGTGAGGCTCCGGGATCAACCCCCAGTACCACAAAAAAAAAAAAAAAAGGATCATAGACTTTAATAAAGAGCTAAAACTATGAAACCCTTATAAGAAAACGGATACAAATATTTGTAACCTTGAAATAGGCCATAGTTTCTTAGTTATGAGAACTAAATCTTAAGCAACCAAAAGAAATAAGGAACAAATTTGACTCAATGAAAATTTGAAATCTTTGTGCTTCAAAGGACATTATCAAGAAAGTGAAAATCCACAGAATGAGAGAAAATAGTTGCAAATAAAATGGGATAGTTATAATAAAAAATGAAGACAAGAGCAATGATATGGAAGAATTGGGGGAAATCTAAAATCTCCTACATTGATGGTAGATATAGAAAATGGTGTAGCAAGTATGGAAAAATAATTTGGTGCTTTATAAAAAAATTAATTTTGGAGTTATAATATATTTAGCTCAGTGTATAGAGTGCTGCTCCACTGTCTCTGAGAACGTGGATTCTATGTCCAGCAACATCAAAAGAGTTTCAAGTCTTGTAATTCCTTCACATATGACTGCACATTTGAAAAGCCTGTTAGACACCCCAGGGTGATACCAGGGTACCAAGTGGATGTCAGACTTGGGCTTGCTGGAATAGGGACTATGAGTTTGACATCAGTCAGTTGTACATCTGTGTCCTAGGATGGGGAGAGGTCCCTTAGAGGAGTACGGACATAGACGAGGAAAAGGGTGCAGCAAAAGGCTTCAAGAGCATTGCTGTCGAGGTGGGAGAGCTGAGGAGGATCCATGTAGGAGGAGAGGCCAGTGTGGCAGGAGCAGAATCACAGGGCCTGAGTGCTCTGAGAATGAGGGAGAAGGCAATGTGTCTGTTGCTGCTGAAAGATCGGGCCAGGTGAAGATCCAGGGCTGACTTGGACGTGAGTCACCATAGAATAAGATGATGACCTTGAGAAGTGCCATTTCAGTCAAATGGGGAACACCGTGGAAGCCTAATATGAGGGAGCTCAAGAGCTGATGCCGATAGCCATGCCACCCCAGCCTCTAATCCCATCAGATCTCAGAAGCTAAGCAGGATTGGGCCTGGTTAGTCCTTGGGATGGGAGACTGTCTGGGAATTCTGGGTGCTATAATCTTGGGAGAAGGACCTGGAAGCCCACGCCTGAAACAATCAGCTATTGAAAACTCTATGAATAGCAGAGAAACACTGATATAGTGCAGGGCATGGCACAGTGTCAGGGAGTGTTTGGTTCTGTTGTGCACAAGGTAGCTATGAGTCCAATCTGACTCAACCACACCTGTCAACAACAAGAGCTAATTGGAGGTAGGAAACACAGAAGGCAAAAGAGAGAGTAGCTTTAGTCCCAGGAAAGAACATTGTTAAAAGACTTGTAATCAGATTATATTTATTTGCCAATGGGAATGATCCGGTGGGGGAGGGGCAAATCAATGTGGTATGAGAGAAGGAGATAATTGCAAGAGCAGCCCTTGAGAACAGAACAGAAGGGGACTGAAACCCAAACCCAAAGTGGAGGGGCAGCCTTCCTCACCTCCAACAAGAAGGAAGGCAGAGCATGCAGATGCAAGCATAGCTAAGTCGATAGACTTGGTGATAGAGATGGAATGGTTCTTTTCTGACCATATCCATCTTTCTATGATGTGTTGGGAACACTACTAACTGGGACTGTGGAGAACGGGGTGTGGGTAATTTGGGGGGAGAGAGAAAAAAGGGCAAAACAACTGTCACAAAAAATAAGGAAGAGAGTGTCTTAGTAAATTAAAAGAAGATTGGCAGGCTTTCTTAGTGCTACATACAAGCTGTGGTCATAATTTTGAAGTAAATCAAGTCAACTTGGTTTGTAGGCTTATTTTCAGAACGTTCATCTGTTTAGGTTTAGGAGTAGAGTCAAGGAACAGTTGGGTTAGGCCAGAGTTTGGGGTTTCCTAGATGTATCAGTGAGGATATTTTGATTGCAGTTAACAGAAAACTTCTCTCAAGCCAATAAGAAAATGAATTATTTACATTTAAGGGGTGGTTGGGGGTGGGCCAAACTCCAGGGCTGCTTGATTCAGGGGCCCCATGAGTTGACCAAGGACCCATCTTCTTTTTCTCTGTTCTCTGCTATTCATGTAATCACCTTCTTATGGCCTGTGTCTTGTTGCTGGGTCATAGCAATTATTTCTACCTGTTTTCTCTTTCACATGGAGCAAAATATCTTTTACTAACCATGGAATAGAGGCGTCTCCCTTCAGAGCTCAGCATTATCATGGGAATTCTGTCTGCTGGGGGGCTTCCATGAGGCCTCCTGGCTCTGTGGTTGGTGGGAGCTCTGGAATTACTTTGATGGATTTAGAACAGTGTTCCCAAAAATGTGATTTTTCGAGTAGCAGCATCAGTCAGTATCTACTGGGGATTTGCTCAGAAAGCAAAATCTTGAGCCTCACCTGAGACCTACTGTATCAGGAATGCTGGAGGGTGGGCCCTTGTCATCTGTATTTTAACAAGCCCGCCAGATGATTCTGATGCACCGCAAAGTTTGAAAACCATTGGCTTAGGGTGACATGACAAGTACTGTGAACCAAACGAGGCCTCTGTGAGGAAGGAGAATATGGGAACTGCATCCAGTGTCTATGAGACCAGGTGAGCACCTCAGAGGCTGGGAAGGTTCACAGAGGTCAAGGTGTTCACCATGTGGATGTTCTAGGGATGGATCCTGAGTCAAGGATTAGAAAGGAAATGAAAACACAAAAGAATGATGGATGGCGGAAGAGTGGTGAGGTTAGTAGACTGAAGATCTGAGTAAAGATGGAGAATTAAAATGAGCTGTGAGGTTAGAACCCCCATGTGTGTGTCAGCTTGTTGCACTGTAAGGAAGTCCTTGGAGCATGTTACTGTGATGCTGAAAGCTATGCCACCAGTATTTCAGATACTAGCAGGGCCATCCATGGTGGACAGATTTCAGCTGAATTTCCAGACTAAGACAGACTAGGGAGAAGGACCCAGCAGCCCACTCCTGAAATAATTAGCCATTGAAAACTCTATGCATAGCAGAGAAGCACTGCCAAACATTGTATTGGAAAATGAGCCCCTCCAGTCTGGAAGGCATTCAAGAAATAACTGGGGAAGAGCTGCCTCCTCACAATGGAGTTAACCTTAATGGTAGGAGTGGAGTAAAGCCCCTGGGACCTCCTTTTGCTGATGTGACATGATTTAAAATGGGAAGGAACATAGTGTCTGCAACAATGGGCTCAAACGTAAAAAGATTGTGTGCATGGCACAGTGTTGGGTAGTGCTTTGTTCTGTTGTACTTTGTTGTTGTTATTGTTGTTGTATCCAACTCAGAGCGACCCTCATAGATTTTCATTGGCTGACTGTTTTGGGATTGCCTTGGGAGTGGCCTGCTAGGTCCTTCTCCCATTTTTGTGGTGCTGGGAATTGAACTCGGGACCTCAGAGACAGCAGCGCAGCGCTCTACCAACTGAGCTAGGGTCCCTGAAAGTTGGACCTGACTGGACAGCGCCTAAGGATTAAGTTAGAAGGTGCGATGATCAAGAGGATGTACTCACAGGTCTCCAACTACAGGAAGCAAAACTGACCAAGGCTTCTATGTTCGCACCAAGACCACACTGCCCATCTGATGCTCCTAGCCAACAAATGAATATAGCAACGATGCAAAGGCCAACTGGTACTGTTTAGAAAGCTGCCTTTGGCCCGAGAACCCTACCCCTGCCCACTTCAATGAACCTTCCTTAGACTGCATGGCTGTCTAAAGATCTTCCACCCAATCTTCTCTCCCATTCTTCACTTACAGTTAGATTAGATCACAATTCAATATCTCTCCCAGATTTATTCACTTCTTCCCTCATTCTTTCTTACTCAAGCACTTATCTTGTTAAAAGCCTTGACATCTTCTTCTTGGAGGGTGTAGACTAATCCAGAAGGTTCTCGACTAGAGTTTGAAGATGAGATCATGCACCAGATGCTATGTGTGGCGTCTATAATGGGGGTCCTTGCCCTGAAGAAACACTGATGTGCGTAGCTATTAATTGCAGGACAACATAGTGAGGGGTAATAGGGACCCCCCTGAGGCAGTTGACACGGGCATCCTTAGGGGTGGTGTGAGACAACATTGTTGGTAGGATGGAGAGCCTCTTAGGCTCATCTTAGGATGGCAGTGCACCCAATACATTAGTGAAAGACCCGGTGCTCAGTTGCTAACCTCCAAAAGACTCTTCCCCACAAACACCTGTGTAAGTTAGCACAACTACTACACTGAGTAGCTATAGTCTCAATAGACATGTTTCCTCCCCCATAGGATGATTTCTACCACTGTTTGCCTTTACTGTGGCCATCAGCACAGAAACAGATGACTTCATAGTTATAAAGAAAGCAGGCAAACATGTTATAAAAGTATGTGTTTGATGACGAAATGTCCTATTTTCTCTCTGCCTTCTCTAATATTTCCCCTAGTGACGGTCAACCTGCCTTGGGTGATTACGCCCCTCCTGACCTCACCAGGAGGTGGTGAGGGGTCATGAGCTAATATATGTGAGCTTCTGTGAAACCAGCAGGCTGCAAGGGCTTATTACTCCTCTACCCCTCAATGACCACTCCTGGCCAATGCAATGAGAGAGCCCCATTCTGTTGGGCTGCACGCTTCCACTCTGAAGGGATTAGTGGGACCTTTTGGGATTCTTAACCAGGAATCTGGGGCCCGTGGATGGATTTTAGGGAGACGGAATCTCCTAGAATTGTATGTCTATTTTTCAAGTAGGTTTGTGTCATTTCAAGGGCATTATTATTATTACTCATTATTTCTCAAGAGTTTGTGACCTCATAAAAGATTGAGTTAGTTACTTCTTTTCGGAGAAGAAAACTCAAAGCAAACCTTATAGAATAAAGATAGGGGCTGTGAAAATTTTGGCTTTAAAGCATATCTGTGGTACTTCTCCACTTTAGAAGAAAGGCCTCTTTAGCTTTGTGGTAATATAAAAAATATTATGGAGATCTGTGAGATAATAATGAACAGGGGCTGGTATATGGAACAAATGGAAATTAATTTTTCTCCTCAGTAAATCTTATGTCATCAGAGGATTTTTCCTCATAGAATACTATCTTTTGCGTGTGTGTGTGTCTGTGTGTGTGTGTGTGTGTGTGTGTGTGTGTGTGTGTGTGTATGTGTGGTACTGGGGATTGAACCCAGGGCCTCGCATTTGCATGCGCTGCAAGTGCCGGACTACTGAGCTGCACCCTCAGCCCATTTTTTTTTTTTTATTTTTGGAGACAGGGTCTTGCTAAATTACACAGACTGCCTCTGGTCTCAAACTTGCGATCCTCCTGCCTCCGCCTCCCCAGCTGCTGGGATTACAGGCGTGTGCCACCGTGCCCAGCGGTTTTCAATGGCTGATTGTTTCAGGATTGCCTCGGGAGTGGGCTGCCACGTCCTTCTCCTGTTTTTGTGGTGCTGGGAATCAAACTCAGGACCTCAGAGAGTGCAGAGCAGCGCTCTACCAACTGAGCTAAATCCCAGCCTGATAGAATACTATTTTAAGAAACAGAACTAAACCCCAAAGAGCATCATAATTTTTTTCTTTTATTCTCTTTTATTTTCTTCCCTTCATTCCTTCTTCCATCCTTCCTCCCTTCCTTTCTTGAAAGTTAATCTCAGTACTAGATGTTTTCAAATTAATATGTGAATTTTCATTCAAATTACATGGAAATTACACAACAAGCTGTGTTACAAAAATGCCAAACACCAAGTTTCCAAAGCCTCTTTGTCTGACCTTTCCCCTCAGTCTACACTAGAGGGCGCAACACACCGCAGAGCTGGCCCCCTTCTCTTCCAGATCCAGCTATTTCAATGGCTGGCTCTGTTGTGGGTACTTTGCATGAAATGCACGAGAGATTGGCAAAAACCTGGAAGGAGAAGGTCTTGTTATTAGTATACTTGTCATGAGGGAGCTGAGAAGACTCCCAGGTGTTTGCTGTGGTCGGGTGGCTGTGGGGACTCCAGACAAAGCTTCTCCTGATCACGCCCTGATTGGTAACCTGCACGCTGCTCTTCAGCAGGTCCTGAGACCTTCAACCACTTGGTCTTTTCTAGAATGAAAAACCAACCTCAGTTCTTTCCTTGAAAATTGAATAAGTGGGAAGATTAGTGAGTGTCTAATAGATTACAGTCTACAGCCACATCACCTTGGTGTCCAGTCTCGTCAGATCTCAGAAGCTAAGCAGGATTGGACCTCGTTAGTCCTTGGTTGGGAGACCTCCTGGGAATTCTGGGTGCTGTAGGCTTGGGAGAAGAACCCAACAGCCCACTCCCAAAACAATTAACCACCGAAAACCCTATGAATAGCAGAGAAGCCCTGACATAGTGCCAGGCATAGCACAGTGTCTGATAGTGTTTCATCTGTTGTACATAGGGTTGCTGTGAGTTGGAACAGACTCAGTGGCACCCAACAACAGCAATAGATTAATAGACATGCTAAAGCATTTATGAGATCTATTATGATCACCTGTGAGTGACAGGAGAATGACGATAGAGATGGGAGATGGACATCAGAGTCATTCATTTTCTTATTCACCATTTTCTATCACCAGCAGTTAGTTTGGACCTGGAATGTCTCACAAAGATTTATGTGTTGGAGGCTTAGAGTCCAAGGCAGCAGTGTTCAGAAGTGGGGGCTCAGAGAGGTAACTGGATCATGAGGTCTCTAACCTTATGAGTGAATTAATCCATTGGTGGTTACATAGCTGAATGGGCTGCTGGGAGGTGGTGGAAACTGTAGGAAGCGGGGTCTACATGGAGGAAGTAGGTCTTGTCCTGGCCCCTTTCTCTCTCTCTCTCTGTCTCTGCTTCTGGCCACCGTGAGGTGAGCTGCTCTGATTTGCCACATCCTCCTACCATGATCTGCTGCCTCAGCACAGGCCCAGACATGATGGAGCAAGCCAACCGTGAGCTGAAACCTCTGAAATCATGAGTCAAAATAAGCCTTTGCTCATGTTGTTCATCTCAGGAATTCTATCACAGAGACGGAAAGATAACTAACATAGCAGCTCTACGTACCTACCTTCAGGATGGCTGTACTTGAAGTGCACTGATGTAGCCTGTCGGGGTTTAGATATGAAATGTCCCCCACAGGCTTGTGTGTGGAAGGCTTGGTCCCCAGGGCAATGTTCAGAGGTGGGGCTTTTGGAAAAGGACTGGATCGTGAGGGCTCTGACCTAATCAATAGATTCATCCACTGATGGATTCATAATTGAATGGGAGGTAGTGAAAAGGTGGGAGGTGGGCCCTGATTGGAGGAAATGGGTCATAGGGGGCGTGGCTTGGAAAGGTATATCTTGCCCTGGACTTTTCTTGTCTCTCTCTCACCCTCTTTTTTTTTTTTTTTTTTTTGTGCTACTGGGGGTTGAACCCAGGGCCTCGCGCCTGCATGCTCTGCAAGTGCTGGACCACTGAGCTGCACCCTCAGCCCATTTTTTACTTTTTTTGGGACAGGGTCTCGCTAAGTTACGCAGACTGCCTCTGGTCTCGAACTTGCGATCCTCCTGCCTCCGCCTCCCGAGCCGCTGGGATTACAGGCGTGCACCACCGCACCCGGCTTCTCTCACCCTCTTATTACCATTGGGTGAGTTGCTTTGCTCTGCACATGCTCCCTGCCATGATGTTCCGTCTCCCCATGCATCAGGCCAGAAGCAACAGAGCCAAGTGTCAGTGGACCAAAACCTCTGAAACCATGAGCCAATATAAATCCTTCCCTCTTTATAAGTCAATTTCCTCAGGTATTCTGCCACAGTGACAGACAGCTGACTAACCTACTTTACCCGGATAAGAAATGAATTTTTATCTCGTAAGCCTTTGAACTACAAAGATTTATCTATAATAGTAGCTAGCATAACCCAAAACAGCTGCCAAAATCAGATTTCACCAAAATATCAACATATGATCACAGTGCTGGATCACAGTCACTCAATGAAAGCATGTTTGGGTGAATGAATAAACAACCTAAGGCATGTGATCAGCTCTTAGTCAAAAGAAAGTTAAAGAATGCTAATAAATGACCTTTAGGATGTGGGTGGTGTTCTTCCATGCCCTAACCACTGGTTTTGTAGGTGCACGAGGGAATAAATGAGAAATTGGTTGTAATTGCTGTAAAGAAAGAGGCTGCCATACCTGGGAATGGGTTTCTCAATCAAATCGGGTCATCTTCATGCTTCAAGAGTTTGAGAGCTTGAGAAGCAGAGTAAGGAGACTCCCCTGTTTGGTGAATTATAGTTCTTGGCTGGCTGGTAGCCCCACTCACACACACTATGCCACTTTGGTCATTGAATTTGGGAGGATATGCCAGATCCAAACTATAGCATAACTTGTTCTGACCCTTTCAGGCTGCCCCCTACAGGCTGGAGGTGGCACTGCAGTATCTGGGCAGCTGTTCTGTTTCACACAGGGAAACCAAAGCCCAGGGAAATCTCTCCGTCAGCAGTCCAAACCCCAGGCAGGATAGTGTAGATTAAAGGTGGGAGGACAATGTAGCTCTGCTCCTTGCAAATAGCTTATCTCCCTCAAATTTCTGTTTCCTCATCTTGAAAATAAGGATGATTAGAATAGTATCTACTTCACAGGGTTGACATGAAGATTAAATGAATTAATACACTTAAAGCGCTCAGGGCTTGGTGCATAGTAAGTACTAGGTAAGTGTTAGTCATTGTTATTATTATGATTGAACTCAGATTCCCCTTTCCCTGTGTCAATATTCTTAGACCTTCCAGAATGAAGACATTGACCACCATGGAAAATGAAGAACCATAATGAATCGGATCATGCCAGGAAGTTCTTATACAAGAGTCTCAGATGGAACACAGGCCCAAGCAACTAAAATTTTGTTATAAATAAGTGTGAATTGATAGTTGGCACACAGAGTAATTCATTAAGAGAGTGGAGAACTTGGGCCTCATTTGTGTCTCGGGAATGTTCTAAAGTGTATAAGTGCACCTTGTTCTTCATTTAATAAAGGAAAAGAAAATTTGAGGAGGGTGAAATTAATTCTGAATGAAAGGATGGTCTAGGAGAAGCAGCCCAGCAAATGAACTTGGCCAAATATTGCTTTTCCCTGGTACACACAGAAGACATTGACTGTTATGGAGTTACTATTGCAAAGGAGTTTATCAGGCTTTGGGAGTCCAAGAATGCCAAGGTTTTTAGAACTGCCTAGAATCCTGTAGCCTGCAGCCGTAGCCGGGTGGCATCCGATCCCATCAGATCTCGGAAGCTAAACAGGGTCGGGCCTGGTTAGTACTTGGATGGGTGACTGCCTGGGAACACCAGATACTGTAGGTTTGGGAGAAGGACCTGGCAACCCCCTCCTAAAAATAAATTAGCCATTGAAAACTCTATGAATAGCAGAGAGGCACTGACAATAGTGTTTTACCTGTTGTACGTAGGGTCACTATGAGTTGGATACCGACTCGATGGCACCTAACAACAACAAGAGAATCTGTAAGGGCTTCGTGGAACAAAATACTCACATCCTCTCATCAAGTTCTCCTGGCCTAACCTTCATCTCCTTAATATATCCACAGCAGATGGCTGTCTGACTTCTGCTTGCATGCTCCCATGCTGGGAGGCTTTGGGCCCGCAGCCCGCCCACTCATTGCTGGGCAGCTTTAAGTGTTCCAGAATCCTTCCTCCGAGTGAGCCAATGATCTGCCTCCCTGGAGTGTTGGGCCATTGTTCCTACATTTACCTTCTGGTGTGAAGCATAATACATTTCCTCGCATTTGGTCTCTTGATGGATGGTGAGCTGAGAGTGGCATTAGACCTTCCTGGGTGGAAGGCTGGCCCTGACATTTACTTAGCTATTGGACCTCAAATAAATTGCTTAAGCTTCCATTGCCATGATTTGCTTGTCTTTAAAGCGGGCTGTTTAATTTTCTTAAGAGTTTTGTGAATAGTTGTTGTTAGGTGCCATTGAGTCAGGTCTGACTCACAGTAACCTTATGTACAACGGAACAAAATACTCCTTGACACTGTACCATGCACACAATCTTTTTATGTTTGAGCCCATTGTTGCAGACACTGTGTTTCTTCTTATTTTGAGTCATATCATATCAGCAACTGGAAGTCTCAGGGGTTTTAACCCTTCCCATCATTAAGATCAACTGTACTTTGAGGAGACATCTCCCCTATTCATTTCTTAATTGCTTTCCGACCTGGCTGGCTCATTTTCTGGCACTATATTTCAGTTCTTCTCTGCTAAGCATAGGATTTTCAATGGTTAATTATTTCAGGAGCAGACTGCCAGCTCCTTCTCCCTGGTCCGTCTTAGTCTGGAAACTTACCTGAAATCTGATCACCATGGATGATCCTACTGGTACCTGAAATACCAGTGGCATAGCTTTCAGCATCACAACAACACACAAGCCCCCATAGCATAACCAACAGACAGGTCAGGCAAGAGTCTTGCGAAGGTTAAGATAACTAAAAACAGAGTAGAGTCTGGAACTATTTACCCAACAAATGATAGTTGTAATCATCATTAATTGCATTTAGCTCTCAGTACCCCCAAACTCTTCTGTTCGCTAAATGTCCCTATTTCCTCCAGCTGTCCCCACCTGGCATGGTGGCCAGCTGAGCCCCATTCTCGTCGCCTCTTTTGAATGGCTTACCAGAATCCTTTCCTTCTCCTTCCACTTGCTGCACCTTCACTGGTCCCGGTCTTAGAGAGACCCACAAGGAAGGGAGGCTCAAGCGAGAATGAGTGCGCTAGCCCTGAAGTAGTGAAAGGACTGTGACTTTCCAGGGCCTGGGCTATTACAGTAAGGGGGAGACTTTAGATGTCCCAGGAGGGAGGCAGGGTGGAGAGATGCAGCCCAGAAGTGACTGCTTCAGGGTGGTGGCTTATGGAAGGAGAGAAAGCCAAAGGGGAAACCTAGGCTTTTCTCCCACAGTGTCCCAGCCATCTCCCAGGAGCAAGGAGCCAGCCAGGATCAATTACAGTATTCTGTCCACAAATAAGAAACGATGACATTGGAAGTCACCTCCTTTACCTTGTGTCCCTCTAGGCCCGGAGCTCAGTTGAGGGGGGTAGGGAGGGAGACTCTTGCTAAATCGGGTTTATTTACCACCCTTGATGTGGGCAGAACAGATTCATGAAAACAGTCTGAAGTTGAGCCTTCTATTTTGTAGCCATCCATACTGAAGATATTCTTATACACTGAGCTTTTGATCAATGAAAACCTTTAGATTTTTTTTTTGGGAGAACCATCTGTAAATTTAAAAAATTTATTCCGTCTTGTACACATATAGCTAATGTCGAAAATTAAAAAGGGAAACTTATTTAAAAAGCCACCACAATGCCTAACTGGTTGTTCTTGCTAGATACCATTGAGTTGGGTCTAACTTATAGCGACCCTATGTACAACACACAAAACATGCCCAGCACTATGTCAGTGCTTCCCTACTATTCGTAGGGTTTTCAATGGCTGATTGTTTTGGGATTGCCTCTGGAGTGGTTTGCCATGTCCTTCTACAGTTTTTGTGGTGCTGGGAATCAACCAGGGACCTCAGAGACTGCAGAGCGGCACTCTACTAACTGAGCTAAATCCCAGCCCTCCCAAGCCTGTAGCACTCAGTATTCCCAGGCGATCTCCCATCGGAGGACTAACCAGGCCTCACCCTGGTTAGCTTATGAGATTGGATGGGATCAGACACAAGGGAGGTTTGTCCATAGACTAACGAGTTGTAAGCACTAAGAAATGATAAGTTGTTTTTATTTTTAATATTAGTATTTTCCTTGTTAGGTTTAATTTTCCTGGTTTCAGCAATCTAGCTTATAGGGGTTATTTTGAATATTCTGTGTTACACACACACACACACACACACACACACACACACACACACACAGCCTACCAGCCTCAAGCTAGGCACCTGTGTGACCACTGTACTTTCTGAGTCTCTTTCAGTACTGACATAATCCTAGAAGGCAATAGATTACAGTGACTGGAAGGAATTCTACCACTTCACTTCCTTCTTCTCTTCCATAAACACACCCCTCACCAATGTCCACGTTTTACAATGAGAAAACTTCCCCTTGGGTTTAGCAGTCTTCCTACTACTCACATTTAAAATACAAATATTTGTGGAGAAATCATGTATTAAGTTCGTAGGGGTTTAGATTGGATTAGGGGATACGCATGCGTAACCTGGCTGAGAAGAGAAGGGGAAGCAGAAGGAGGCTGTGGCGTAACGCATGTGGTCTCTGGAGCTCCTAAAACCTTCCTCATTTCCTGAGCTGTTAAGCGTCCTTGTTGTTTTTATTGTCAGGTGCCAGTCGTGTCTGGCTTATAGCGACCCTCATAGAGTTTTCAATGGCTGGTTGTTTCAGGATTGCCTCCAGAGTGGATTGCCACATCCTCCCATTTTTGTGGTGCTGGGAATTGAACTCGGGACCTCAGAGACTGCAGAGCAGCGCTCTACCAACTGAGCTAAATCCCAGTCCTTAAGCGTCCTAGATGCATCTTTTGTTTTAATATCTGGTCTTTGAATCTGAATCCTGAATATCTGGTCTTTGAATCCTAATACCTTGGGATTTCCTGGGTGACAGGAAGAAGTCTTTTGCTCCAATAAAGTGAGTCTTAATGACTCCTATATGTGAATTGATCACCAGAAAGACCAAGCCATTGGAGGCTTGTAACTTTTAGCCTGACCCTCGCCACAACCCCTCAACAGCCATCTTCTGGGAAGGGGTGAAGGTTAGAAACTAAATTAATGATTGATGGTTCAGCTCAGTTGGTAGAGTGCTACTTGGCACTCTCTGGGGCTCTGGGTTCGATCCCCAGCACCACAAAAATGGGAGAAGGACATGGCAACCCACTTCTGAAACAATTCTGAAACAATTAGCCATTGAAAACCCTGAGGGTCGCTATGAGTCGGACCTGACTCCATGGCATCTAATAACAACAATGTGAGGAAATTTCCATAAAGATCCCAGTTCCACGGGTTCCCAAGTTGCTAAATATGTGGAAATGGGATGGAAGTTCTACTCCTGGCCCTACGTGCCTCTCCCATTTGGCTGTTCCTGAGTTGAGTTGTACCCTTTCATAATAAATTGGTAATCCAGTAAGCGAAGTGTTTCCCTGTGTTCTGCAACAATTCTAGCAAATTATCAAGTCTGGGGAGGGGGTTATCTTGGGTCAAAAACACAGATGACTATCTGGATTTAGGATTGGCATCTGAAGCAAGGAAGGAAGCTTGGTGGGACTGAGCCCTTAACCTGCAGTGTCAGCATTATATTTCAGGTAGATGGATTTAGAATTGAATTGCAGGACACCCTGTTTATATCCAAAGAGAACTGAAGAATCACTTAGTGTAGGAAACACACTCAGACTTCTGATGTCAGAAGTCAAGTATTCTGGAAGTGCGTTTGTTCTATTTTGATATAAGGTCTTGCAATGCAGCCCAGACTGCTCCCAAATTTGTGATCCTCCTCCCTCAGGCTCCCAACTGCTGGGATGGCAGGAGCGTGCCACCACACCTGGGGTGAGATCTTTTTATGAAGCTACACGGTATAGTGTGTTGCATGGTGACCCCCTCAGGGGATGTACACACATCCTAATCCCTGGAAGCTGTGAGTGGGACCTTATTTGGGAAAAATCTTTGCAGACGAAGGATCTTGAGATGGAATCATCCTGGATTATCTAGGTGGGGTATAAATCCAGTAACAAGTATCCTTATCAGAGAGGAGCAGAGGGAGGCTTTCCACATGGTGAAGAGGAGTCCATATGAAGATGGAGGCAGAGTGACGGAGGCAAGAAAGGAGGAATTCCAGGAGCTGAGGCAGGATAGAAAGAGGGAAAACAGGACATGGAAAGGAATAAAGCTTACACCCTAGTGGAATCTGGGGTGAAAGTGGGATCTGGCTAAATCTCACTTGCTGAAAACCAAAGATGTTGACTCAGCTACCAAGAAAACTGGGCCTGGGATTTAGTTCAGTTGGTAGAGCACCACTCTGCAGTCTCTGCGGCCCCAGGTTCAATTCCCAACACTGCAAAAATGGGAGAAGGATGTGGCAATCCACTCCCAAGGTAATCCTGAAACAATTAGCCATTAAAAACCCTATGAGGGTTGCTATGAGTCAGATACGACTCGATGGCACCTAACAACAACAACAACAACCAAGAAAACTGTTGTGAAGATTGTCTGCATAGGGACATTATTTTGAGAGATACTTCAAATGGAAATGTTAAAATCGCTATATTTAGGGTATAAACAAATGTAGCCTTTGGGTTTGACCTTAATTTCCCCTCTGTAATCCTGCATTTTTTTGAGAACCTTACCAACAGGATCATGGGCCATGTTTGTGCTGAGCACATTCCCAGACAAGCCCCTTTTGACTCTTATCTGTAAACCTATACAATTCACTCCTGGACTACTTTATAATCTCATTTATTATAAGGAAGTCTCTCAAATAGAAGGTATACCAAAACATTTCTACTTAATCATTTAAATCCTAAACATTAGAACTCCTTCTTTCTCTATTTCTATCTTATTGGCATCTCCCTAATCGATAATAGGTTTTTTTCCAGGCAAAGCTTGAGGCTCACATCACACTGGATGCTCAGGACTAACGTCACATGGGGTGTGGCCTAAGTAAAACAAAACTAGAAGGGACGCTCACCCACATGCTCTCTTCCAAGAAGGCCGCATTCATGTCTTGAGCGTGTACAATGACTCTTTTCTCTATAAGTGCCCATGCTTACTCTTAGGCCTGTACTTCATAAACTCTATAACTTTGTTTCACTTTTGGCTCACCTTGAAATACTTTTCTGTGATGAAAAGCCAAGGACCTGGCTTAATCTGAGTTCCGTCCCAACTAGGGGAACTCCTCAGGCTAGGCAGCGAGGCTGGGCTGCTGCCCTGCTGCAGGGCTGGTGACAGAGCCAGCCACCAGGAGCTGGAAGAAACAAGGAAGGATCTTCTAGAGCTCCCAGTGGGTTCATGGCCTTGCTGACACCTCGATGGGGGACTTCCAGCCTCCATGAGAGAATGAAGCTCTTTTGTTGTACGTCACCAAGTTTGTGCTAATTTGTTACAGCTGCTATAGAAACTAACACAGAGGGTATTTCCTGCCCCCAGGAACCCTACCGAGAGTCTGAAGGACCTGCCCAGGAACAGGAAGCCTCCATAGCTCTCTGGTTATCTCAGAACCATGAGGAAATAGGAAATGAGGCTTAGCGGGCAGCAGAGAAACCCAAGCTGGTGATTAAGGGATTAACTTGTCACCAAGTCAGATGGGAACACGTCAGTGAGCAAGAAGCACACAAGTTCATAACAGTCCGGGAGGCCTAGATGGCTCTGGACATCACCACCTGGCCTGGCACCCATGGAGAAGGCTGAAGAGAGGAAATCTGCCTGGGCACCTGGTGCGGCCATCTTGAACCCCGCGATGTGGAAAGGCTGTGGCCGCTGCAGGTCCCAGGGCTGGGTGTTGTCCTGTGGACTGGACTTTTCTGTCTCCCTGGAAAGGGACATTTACCTTTGCCAGCCTTCAGCTTCTTGAACTAGAAAAAATAATGGTGTTCTAGTTCTAAAGATCTGTATGTGTGGGCTGATTTGTTCACAGTGGCACACTCCTATAATCCCAGTGACTCAGGAGGCAGAGGCAGGAGGATCTCAAGTTCAAGGCCAGAGGCAGCCTGTGCAATTTAGTGAGACACTGGCTCCCTATAAAAAATAAAAAATGAAAAAAGGGGCTGGAGGTGCAGCTCAGTGGGGAAGCACTTACCTAGCTTGCACAAGGCCCCGAGTTCAACCCCCAGTACTGAAAAGAAAAAACAAACAAACAAAATTCATAGGCTGAAATTCTAACCCCCCAGTACCTCATAATGCATACATATGTGGAGATAGGGTCTTTGAGAGGGAACAAAATTAAAATGAGGGATGAGCCCTTATGTTTTGACTGGTGTCCTTGTAAGGAGAGATAAAGTAGACACAGATACACTAGGGAGGTGATGTGGACATACAAGGAGAGGGGAGGGACGGCCACCTGCAAGCCCAGGAGAGAGGCCTGAGCAGATGGTCTCTGACAGCCTTGGAAGGCACCAGAGCACAACACTCTGATCTCAAACTTCTAACCTCCGGATCTGTGAGAAAACAAATTTCTCTTGTTTAACCCCCCAAGTCTGTAGTACTTCGGCATGGCAGCCCTAGCAAAGTAACTGGCTAGAATGGGGGGCAGAGGTTTTTGTCATTTGGGACCATTGCCTCCTCTTAGTTCCCAGAACAGGATAATATCCTAGATCCTTCACACGTGCTTAAAACTATTGGCTAAGTTATGCTGAATTAACATTATAATTAACAACAAAATTAAGGCCAACATTGGATCACTGCAATACTATGGTTGTTGTTGTTAGGTGCCATCGAGTCATGTCTGACTCATAGCGGCCCTCATAGGGTTTCCAATGGCTGATTGTTTCAGGATTGCTTTAGGAGTGGATTGCCACGTCTTTCTCCCATTTTTGCAGTGCTGGGATTAAACCCGGGTCTTCAGAGAGTATGGAGCAGCGCTCTACCAACTGAGCTAAACCGCAGCCCCCAACTGAAATATTAGTTTCTTCAAAATCATATCTTCAAGTAATTTCTCTGAAATAATCATTGCAGGAGTGGGACAATCTGTTTGTTGGTGGCTCTGAGCCTTAGGTGCGATTGCCTGGAGCCGAATGTGAACCCGACCTTGTCCTTTCTAATCTAGCAGCAGATGAGCTGTGCCTGTTAGGACCATTGGGACAGAAAGTAACCAAACCCAGCCAAACCTAGTTTAGAGAATGGAAGGGTTTTTTTTTTTTTTTTTTTTTCAGTCCTGGGGGTTGAACCCAGGGCCTCATGCCTGCATGCTCTGCAAGTACTGGACCACTGAGCTGCACCCTCAGCCCATTTTTTTTACTTTTTGAGACAGGGTCTCGTTAAGTTACTCAGACTGCCTCTGGTCTCCAACTTGCGATCCTCCTGCCTCCGCCTCCCGAGTCACTGGAATTACAGGCGTGCGCCACTGCGCCGGGCGTTGAGGATTTTTTTTTTTTAAGGAGTGGAGCAACCAAGTCCTGGTAAGGTAGGAGGTCCTTCTGAGCCTCAGAAACAACTGGAACTAAGGATTTGAATACGCTAGGGATAATCAGTCAATCGCTCTCTTTTTCAGTTCTATATATACTTCTTCCTTTATAGCAACTTCTTTCTCTCCTGTACCCTGGTTTCCCCCACCCTGCTGGAACCAAGTTGTTGGAGCCTTTCCTTTGTTTTGATTTGAAAAACCCTGGGGGAACACTGTGATTGGTCTACCTTGGGATGGGTGTTCCCTCTGGGTCCATCAGCCTTGGCTACAGGACCGAGTACTCTAAGTACTCTTAGGTGTTTACTCTGGCTCGATTAGCTGCTGTTCTATTGGTCATGGTTAGGGGTGCAGTCAGATGACACAGACACAGTCACCAGACACCATGTTTTCAGCATCCATTGCAAGAGGAACTGGGAGCCCAACACAATTTATGCTCAAGGAAAGACCCTTTCTTTTCTTAGATTCCTGTTTCTGCTCATAACCAATTCCTTGATCAGCCATCACAGGCTATACTCATCATTAACCTGGTTGTGCTTCAGCTGAAACTTGCTAAGAAATCGCCTTACCTCCCAGAAGTGCCTAATTCTACTACAAAGCCAGACCAGCTGGTATATGTTAGGGTTAGAGCCCAGCACAGGCTACATAGAGTCTAAGATTGGCAAGGCACGGGGTTTGGAGAAAAAGCCAGACCACAGCCTGTGCTCAATAGGCCTCAGTACACAGTGTTGAGGGGGAAGTTCTGAGCCAGAGCCCTGGGGCACGTCCTGGGTAAGAACGATCCTAGGGGTTCATCTCTTCAGTCCGGAAATGAACGCTAAGGTCAGTACCAGTTTGCTCTGTGGCAAATTTCCTCATCCTTTCTTTTATTTTGGAGCCTTTTTCATGGTTGAACTTTGTTGTGTGCAGGGTTGTTATGTGTGTGCCTGCCCACCTCTCCCAACCATCTATGTAACTTCTCGACTGTAGGCATTTTCTTTTCACATTGCCTGGCACATATTAGGCACTCAAATAAATGAATACCCGAATGGTGTGGGGGTGACCAGGACCTCAGGGGAACGTAGCACGAAGGATCTAAACAACACTTGGAGTCAGGAAAGGCATCCCTAAGGGATGACATTAGGGCTGGAACCTGAGACTTAGCTTGGAGTTTGTCCCTGGGGCAAAGAAGTCACATAGGAAATTAGTGGTGGCAGAAACAGGTCTAGAATTTGACTTTCTGTGCCCTCTGTCACAGTCAGGAGAGCTGCTGTTTTGGTCCTTTTCTGGAAAGATTATAGTAGGTTGATAGCTTTTCAGATGCAACATGGTGAAAATCATCACTCAAATGCTTGCACTTGATCAGAGGAGTCTTAATATCTAATATTCCACTGACTCTCGAGAGGAAACTTTAATTGCCTATTAGTCATATTGCAGCTGGCACCAAATTAGGAAGGACAGCACACGTTCTGTACCAACGTTTGTGTGTTTGTATCTGAAAGGGTGGATAAAAAGACAATTCAGAACGGTATAGAAGTGTGAGAAAATAAAAAAGCAAGAAGATTAGTAAAGAAGAAAAGCATTGAGTCATTTATTTAAATTATATGATTGATTCAGAGTGGACTAAACCCCACAAATGGATGGAGGTGATGCTCTTAAAGCCCCAAATGAAATCCTTTATCCACCACCAGTGTTGGTTCAAAAGCCTCAGTGTTCATCCAAACACTATGTCAACCTGTCCAAATTAGAATTAAAGAATTAGCACAGCAAATGGAAGGACAGAAGAAATAATACCTACCCATATCCGAAAATGGGTTGCGCAGATGGAGCTTGGGGCTGGGACTTAGCTTAGTTGGTAGAGCGCTGTGCTGCAGTATCTGAGGTCCCGAGTTCAATTCCCAGCACCGCAAAAATGGGAGAAGGGCCTGGCAATCCATTCCCAAGGCAATCCCGAAATGGTCAGCCATTGAAAACCCTATGAGGGTCGCTATGAATCGGATACCAACTCGATAGCACCTAACAACAACAACAGATGGAGCTTTTCTCTCTTAAGTGGAATTATCAATACATTAATGAATCTTTGGTAGAACTTATCAGGTGCAGGGTACTCACAGAGAAGCTGTCAAAATTAGCAGCCCATTTGTGTAGTTTCCCTGGAAGGTCCCTTCACATCTACTGACTGAACCTCTGATCTACTTCCTGATTAAAAGAACCAAGTAGATGGAGGCTCTTTATCAAGGTTTTGCTACACTTTTTTTTTCTTATTTTGTGGTTTTTGGGGGTTAGACCCAGGATCTTGCACATACTTTGCAAGTGCTATACCACTGAGATGCACCCCCACAACTCATTTTTAATTGATTAATTTTTTTTGAGTTGGTGTCTGGCTAAATTACACAGGCTGCCTCTGGCCTTGAACTCACTATCCTCCTGCCTCTGCCTCCTGAATCACTGGGATTACAGGTGTGCGCCATTGTGCCTGACCAGCATCCCTGCTCGTGTTATTTGGCTTTCTTTTTTAAGAGCATCCAAAAATAGAGCATGAGCCCTTGTTCCTCTCTGCTTCTCCTAGTCCCTTCTTCCCTCTTTTCCCACCATCAAGGAGACAGGCTTAAGAGATATAGTTCCAGATTTTCCAGACCAACTGGGCCCCTTTAAGAGTTGTCCTGTGACCTAGAAAATTGTCCTTCCACTCTACAAAGCCCCACCTCAGGACACCTGGGATTCAAGAAATTGCTTACCATATAATGACATCCCTGATGAATGAGTCTCACTGGCTTCCCTCTGGACCCACATCATCCCTTCCCAGGGGAAGTTCTGGAGCCCAAGGTCCTTATCTTCCATCTATACTGCTTTCTGATAGCAAGAGTCCTAGACATTTTTCTCCAGATTCCTATCTCAGGAAAATACCTAACGTTTGAGTGGCCATCAGGCTGAGTATTACGGGTAGTTGGAAGTGGCACTATATAGAAGCCAAGCCACAGGGAAAGCTATGACCAGGGACCACACAGGGGATAAGCTTCAGTTGCTAATGGACCACTCAGTACAACCAAGGTTATATCACTTCACCAGGTGTAGCTGACTGATCAATGGCTCCCAAAGTTGTAGACCTTAATCCTGAAACCTATTGCCTTAGTCTGTTTTCTGCTACTGTAACAAAATACCAAAGACTGGGCAATTTATAATAAACTTAAGTTTCTTTGCCTCATAATTCTGGAGGCTGGAAGTTCAAGACTGAGGGGCTGCATCTGATGAGGGCTTTCTTGCTGCATCATAACATGGTAGACAGCATCACATGGTGAGATAGCATTTGAGAGATTGGACTTGCAGCCTCAACCCCTTTAAAATCAACACTAAGTCAGTCATGAAGGTGGAACCATTATGACCTAAGCATCTTCAGTGAGGCCCCACCTCCCACCACCACTGCATTCAGAATTAAATTTCCAACCCAGTTTTGGAGGGACTCATAATGAAACCACAGCACCTGTAAATGTTACAATCAGTGGCGATGGAACCTTTGCAGATGAGGTGACATGAAGGACTCTGGGATGGAGAGATGGGCTACCTGGGCCCTAAATACAATCACGTTTATCCTTAGCAGAGGAGGCAGAGGGTGACTTAGCACATGCGCAGAGGAGGAGGTGATGTGAAGATGGAGGCAGAGGTAGGAATGATGAGGCCACAAGTCAGGGAATAGGAACAGTCACTAGAGGCTGGAAGAAGCAAGAGCAGACATGCCGCTGGAGCCAGCAGGGCCCTGCCAACACCTTGGTTTTGACCCTGTGATCCTGATTGCAGACTTCTGGCCTCCAGAAGGATGAGAGAATAAAGTTTTATTACCCTAAGTCACCCAGTTGATGGTGTATTGTCATGGCAGGCACAGGAAACTAACATGTCAGGCAGGGAGCATTAGCAGAGATATCCGGTAAGGGAGACACACCTTTCTCAATTGCCCTTTCCCAGAATTAGGTGCGGCTGGTAAATTTTATCACTTGATGTCACATGTTGATTGTATGAGAAGAACAATGGAGAAAAATGTATGCTGCTTTGTGAAGCCACCCAGTAAGCCATAGGCAGGCAGCCTAAACCAAGGGGAAGCCAGCCCTTCTCTAGAACATGTGCTTCATACAGATGGTCCACAGAAGCCTGGGAGGTATGACCTGTACTTGATAGTGAGCTCAAGTCACTTACAAACTCACCACCTTACAAGGAGGCCTTTGAGACAGCATCATGGAGCTGAACAGAGGTTGGTGCTCACCTGGTTCAACCCACCTGTATGACAAATTGTCCGGATCAGGTGGCTAAACCAGGATCAGAGCTTGGCTGGAACTCTGGCGTCTCTTAGCTCCTGGTTCTGTGCTGGGATTATTTCTGACTCTGCCTAGCTGGTGGGGCCTAGCAGTCCTTGCAATTTGGGGCCTCTGTCTCTCTGACTGTGTGTGAGGCATAGTCAAGTTCAAGTCATCTCGAAGGGCTTGCAGTAGGTCAGAACTAAGGTGATGAATGTATTGGGGATCATGAGTCCCAGCTCAGCCCCTCTGTGTGCTCTACAGGAGTTGAGAGCATGGGTTTCCACCTTACATTCCTGCCTCCAAATCGCTCTCCTTTTCTTCTTATCTTCCTGGCCCAGAGGTTTTCAGCCTCCAGTCTAGTGGAGGAGCGTTTTGCGACCTTCCTGAGAAAGCGCAGGTCTAGCGCTGTGAGAAGTAGAAGCAACACGACAGGGGGCTTTGGGGATCCTAAGAATTAGGAACCACAGGTGGCCAGGATTCAGTGCAGTCTCCTAAGATATAAGGCAGAGTGTAGCTGTCTGTCACCAGAAATGGCAGTCAGGGGAAGGGAGTCTCAGGAAGTGTTGGGATCCTCACTGGGTTTTGGGTTCTGTTTTGCTTTGGTTTTTTAGTACTAGGAGGTTGAATCCAGGGCCTCACACATGCTAGGCAAGTGCTCTACTGGAGCTGCACCTCCCACGCCTTTTTATGTTTTATTTTGAGACAGAATCTCACTAAATTGCAAAGGATGTCTTTGGCCTCGAACTCGTGATCCTCCTGCCTCAGCCTCCCTCAAGTTTCTGGGATTACAGCTGTGTACTACTGTGCTCAGCTCCTCATTGTTTTTGCCCCAGGACCCCAGAGCCCCAGCCCCATGCTTCTCTGAGATCCCCCCAACCCTCACCTACACTTAAGGGGTGCTCAACACCCCCGGAGTCCCAGATATTCTCAACTTTAGACACAGTGAAAATACTGGGTGCTTCAAAATAATCGGAAGGCCTAGGTCCCATGCTAAAGACTGATCTATTTGATGTAGGACAAAACTAGACATCAAATCTTCTTTAAAGAACTTCCCAAGTGATTATAAGGTGCAACCAAGGTGGAGACGCCTGAACTGGCTGTGGTCCTCACACATATTTTTTTTCTATTTTATGTTATCTTAACAAATCATGGAAAACGATGTCTTCTCCTTTCACACATCATAAGATGAAATAAGTTAGCATAGCTTCACAGGATGATTATTTCTGGCATATTATGTTGTTGTTGTTGTTAGTTGCCGTCGAGTCGGTATCCGACTCATAGTGACCCTCTGTACAACAGGGGAAACACTATTGTCAGTGCTTCTCTGCTTTTCATAGGGTTTTCAATGGCAGATTGATTTTGGGAGGGGGTTGCCAGGTCCTTCTCCCAACTGGCATATTATAAGTTTTCTAAATATATGCAATTAAAAATGGAGGTACTTCAAATTTATCATTGAAATGTACTTAATGGTATCCAAACACCATAGCAATTTATATCTATTATCTATTGAAAAATGTATAAACAAGCTCCCTTAAAACAGTTGTTGTTAGGTACAATCAAGTCGGTATCTGACTCATAGCGGCCCTATATACAACAGGCTAAACATGATCATCAGTGCTTCTCTGCTGTTCATGGGGTTTTCAAAGACAGATTAATTTTTGGGAGTGGGATGCCAGGACTGTCTCCCAAGCCTACAGCACCTGGTGTTCCCAAGAGATCTCCCATCCAAATACTAACCAAATTTCTTCTTGGTCATCATTCATGTCATTATTGGTACCCATTAATCAACATGATATAAAGATATCACAATTTAATTGTTAAACTGAAAGTAATTATCAACCAGGAAAAATAAAGTTTGGGGAATACAGTTCGCAATGATCCAGACGAAAGTGTCTGGTGTTAATGCACCTCCGTAGCAGAGCGCTGTCCTCGTGTGCAAGAGGCCCCAAGTTCCATCCCCAACACTGCGGGGGGAGAGGGGCGAGGAGGAAGAAAGTCATTGTTATTGCTGTTGTTTTCCAGTGAGCTCACATATATGAGGATGAATGAGACCTAGTTAGCAGCAATTTTATTTTTATCTCTTATTTTATGGATCCAAGTGCTGGCAAACACTTACATAAGCAGATAGAAACAAAAAAATTTCTCTTCTAGCAACAGTACTCGATTCTTCAAGCTCCTTTTAAAATACCTGCCAAGAATCCTATTTACATCTCTCAGTTGACAGCTCATTTAAGTACTCCTTTAGTTTTGCTCAAGGCAGAGAAATGGAAACCACTTGACTTGCAAAAAAATTTTATTATTCAGTCATTAGAGTCACTCACTTCTCTCACTCTCTAGGAAATATACCCAACTGCTTTACCTAGATTACCAAGTGACTCTTAATTATGTGCACCAGTTACTCTTACTTTGGAAACGTATTTTCCTACTTGATATGCGCAGAAAGGTTAATTTTAACTCCAATTTATCGATGCAATTTAAAATAGATATATAACTTGTATTTTAAAGTAACTTAACATTTTAATTTTAAAAATGTAATTTTTATAGGCTGGGGTATAGCTCAGTGGTAGAGCATTTGTCGAGCATGAACAAGGGCCTAACTTTAATCTACAGCTCTGCAAAAACAAACCTAAATAAATATATATGTCATTCTAAAACTACAAGCTTATATATGTGGGATCTTTTTTAACCTTTAAATTCTTGGAGTTGTTGAGACGGGCATCCGATCCCGTCAGATCTCGGAAGCTAAGCAGGTTGAGCCTGGTTAGTACCTGGATGAGAGACCGCCTGGGAACCCCAGAAGCTGTAGGCTTGGGAGAAGGACCTGGCAACCCCCTCTGAAAAATCAATCTGCCACTGAAAACCCTATGAACAGCAGAAAAGCACTGACAGTAGTGTTGCCCGACTCGATGGCACCTAACAACAACACCACCACCACCAAGCTGGGCTTCCACAGACAAAGACTTTATTAGAGAAACAAGTTTTAATGATGCAAAGCCCAGCCTTCTGAATGTTAGATAAAGGTTTCCAGGACCTGCACAATAGTCCTTCTTTCTTGTACCTGCTGCAAAAAAGAAACAAACATATCCAACACGTAGGCAGCGTGCTTCCCAAGGCTGAATTACCAGAGCCAGTTTCAGTTCTGGAAGATGAGGAGGAAAGTAGTGATGTCTGGGGCAGATTATACTTTCTATAGATGAAGCTCAGATTTCTAAAACAAAAGGATGTGGTCCCAGGTCACTGACCAATGGCTGTCTGGCAGTAATCCCTGGTCCAAGAGCTTGAACTTTCTAATCGTATGCTCTGTACATTATTCAAGAGAGAAATCCAGAAGACGACCCTTAAAGACTCAAACATTCCTAGCAACAAAAAGAGGAGGCAAGGCCAAGCTCTGAAGACTGCCAGAAGCAGGACTGGGCGTCAAACGCCAGGGGAAGGGGACTGGCCAGTTCCCATGGGGACCCGACAGAGCTCAGAAGACGCAGTTTAGCCTTCAGATCAGGATCCTCATCCCTAGCTACCATCATCTAGGAAGCTTCTGGAAATCTCAATGTCAAAGCCATAGGCAGGACCAGTTACTCCGGACTTTTCTGGAGGGGGACACCCACCGTTGGGAGACTTTAAACCGCCCCAGGTGATCCCAACTGGGCAGCCAAGCTTATGAACCACCGCACTAGGACCTAACAATCAGCACTTCAGTCTTCGCTGAATGACTAGATGGATGAATGCAAACCAGCAACAGAATTGGTAAAAGAAGAAACGATTCAGAAGCAGTTTTGCCCCTGAGGTCCTCACTCAGAGTGCACACCCTCTTCATTTAGAGGCACATCTACAAAGTTTAGATGCCAAGCTTTTCAGCCACAAACATAGGAAGGGCAGACTGAACACCTGTGTGGCTTTAGGTTTTTAAATCTGGGAGAAAGCCTGAGGGAGGACAGCAGGAAGGCGCAATGTAACAGCCAGAAACCTAAGTACAAAATAGAAACCCAACACAACAGACACAGAACTCCAATGACAACCGTCTGGGGCCATCTCATACCGGGGCAAACTGACCCCCGCAGCCCAGCTTCCCTGAAGGCATCATTGTATTAGAAGAACAGCCTGGTAATTGATGTTGGTAACAACTGACTCATCAGCAAGGTGAAGTCCTGTTCCCTGCGCTGTCTGAGGAGCCCCGGGAGTCTGGGCAGAGCACTAAGCTTGCGTAACTCTCCATGTGACAGGCTGCTCTTGCTGGAACCATGACCTGTTTTTGGAAACTTTGCTGGGTTTAGTAGCAGCATCACTTTAAAGTTAAGAGCAGAGACTACTTCCTAAAAAGAAGCACTTCCCATGAGGGGACGTGAAATATCTCATGGGGCAGGCTGCCCGTTTCTGTCCCTTTGTCAGGGAAAGCCTCTCTCTGGGGCAAGGCAAAGGAGGAACTAGTGGTGCATAGACCAAGAGAGTGTCTTTTTTTTTTTTTTCAAAGATTTGTTATTTTCCTAGAGGAGATTTTACGTTTCTCAGGGAGTTAGGTTGCTCTATGTCTGTGGGGTATTGCCTGTCCTTGAGATTTGTGTATGCTCTCAAACAAGCAGGAGATCCAGATTCGAGTTTCCGGGGGAAGAAGAGGGTCCTGCCGACTTCAACTTGACCCCACACTAAGGAAACACTCTGCAAAGAAAGCGGACATTTCTTAGAACAGAGTCATTTAAGTCTGAATACCTCAGGATACAGAGATGTGGGTTGCTACTTTCCGTTGTAATTTCGTCTGTCCCACACAAAGGACAGGAGAAAATTTGATGTTTTTGACTTATGGTGCTGGAGGCAAATATTGAATATACCATGGACTGCCAAATGAACCAACAGATCTGTCCTATAAGGTCAACCAAAGTGCTCCTTGGAAGCAAAGATGGCTAGACTGCGTCTTACATATTTTGCACATGTAGTCAGGAGGGATCAGTCCCTGGAGAAGGACACCATGTTTGGGAAAGTGGCAGGTCAACGAGAAAAAGGAAGACCCTCCACTAGATGGATTGACACAGTGTCTGCAACAATGGGCTTAAACATAAATAAGATTGTGTGCTTGGCACAGAATTGGCGAGTGTTTTGATCTGCTGTACATAGGGTCGCTATGAGTCAGACCTTACTTGATGGCATCTAACAACAACACAAGGCCACTTGTCAGGGAGAGGGGACTTCCCAGAACAGAGTGGCCATTTGTGCCAGCAATCCTACCATCCTGATTACTGGTTAGGAAATGGAGCAGGAGGGGAGAGGGAAAAGTTCCTTGGTTCTTTGTCTTTTCAGACCCGGCTTTCTGGACCCCATGACAGTGTGTAGCAATGTGGGAACTGGCACTTACCCATGGAAATAGGTTGAGAACTAAATATAGTTGGGAATTCTGAGGCTCGAAGCCTAGAGTGCAGCCACATCTATTGTTCTTTAGGCTGTATGTCCTTTTTTTCCTATCCTCTGAGGAACACATCAGTAAAGTTTGGCAGCAAGGACTACCTGGCCCTTGAGATGCTTTGGGAAAATGAAGCAGACAAGGTGGCCAGAGAAGTGTTGTGAGCAGGGGTTACCAGCAGAGGGCAGAGGTGCTCAACAGAGCGCTGAGCGCGTTTTTGGCCATTCACAGTGAAGGGGGGGAATGGGTCACATCATCAGGCAGTCATAATAGAGGCAGGGTGGGGGTGGGCTACTCCCAGGAAGCAGGAAGTTACATGTGGGAAGCAGAACTCTCTGGAGGACACAAGGAAAGGTGTTAATTCCTGGCAATTACTAAATCAGGATTGGAGCCAAGATAATCTGAGTATTTTGTGGAAACAATCTCCACAAACCATTGAGCCTTCAACATTTGGGAAACAGCTGGAGTCAAAATTATCTTCACCGTTTACTAGCAATGCGACTTCAGGCCACCTACCCAAGGCCTCCCAGTTCAGCTTCCTTACTTAATGTTTAGCCTCAGACAGAGCTCTTCAGGTTGTTTGAAGGGTCAAAGGAGGTAGAGCTCAAACGCATTCTGTAAATGCATGGTAAAAGCCAATGCACAGCTGAAGGGCTATTTTACCTTTGGAAGTTTTCCAACTGAAGTGATGAAGATGAAGTGCGCTCCGGAGATTGTCTCTGGCTGTTATGGGAAGCGCGGATGCCACATATGTTGAGCTATTTATTCCACTCTCCTCCCCCTAGGGGGCAGTATGTGGAGGAAGCCGGGCAGAATAGGGTGCTGTACTTACAGGAAGAATAGAAGCTGCCTCTATAATAGATGAGGGCTGGGATTTAGCTCAGTTGGTAGAGCGCTGTGCTGCAGTCTCTGAGGTCCCGAGTTCAATTCTCAGCACCACAAAAATGGGAGAAGGATGTGGTAATCCACCCCCAAGGCAATCTTGAAACAGCCACTGAAAACCCTAAGAGGGTCGCATGCATCTAACAACAACAAGTACAATAGATAAATGCAAGAAAAAACCAGCTTAGAGTATCATGTTTATACCCATGATAACCAAGCAAGAAAAGATATTTTGTTAAGACCTAAAATAATAGTTTAAAGACAATTAATGTTCTGAGTCAAAACTCATGAGACTAAATGAGACAATGGTTCATCAGCAAATTGTTATTTGATTAACTTTATTTATTTGTTTGTTTGTTTATTTTGTGGTGCTTGGAAATTGACCCCAGGCCCCTGTACATGTAAGGCAAGCCTCTGAGCTACATCCTCAATTCATTTTAACTGGCCAGTAATTGATAAGCAGCTCTTTTAGATCTGGCACCATGGAAGTTAGAATGTTAAACGGATGCCTACCTTGCCCAGAAGGAGTGGCAATCCTATTTACTTACTTACTTACTTACTTACTTGCTGTACTGGAGATTGAACACAGGGTCTTGCCACATACTAGGCAATTGCTTTACCACTGAGCCACACCCTCAGCCCCTTTTTGATTTTTTATTTTGAGACAGTCTCGCTAAGTTGCACAGGCTGCCTCTGACCTCAAACTCATGATCCTCCTGCCTCGGCCTCCCAAGTCACTGAGATAACAGGTGTGTACCACCACGTCCCACAAGAGCTGCAATTTTGAGAGCAGTAGCAGGCCCAGCATGAGCCAGGAGGTCTTCTATCATTGCCATCCAGTATGACAGATGGCCAAGAGTCACGTGTGGCTATTGAGCTGTCCTATAGTAGACAAACGGAGAGGTACTGTGTGGTGGTTAATTTTGACTGGACTAAGAAACCTCTAGGAGGTTAGTAAAGCACACTTTTGGGCGTCTCTATGAAAGTGTTATACCCATAAGGGCTGGGATTTGGCTCAGTTGGTAGAGCGCTGCGCTGTAGTCTCTGAGGTCCCGAGTTCAATTCCCAGCACCGCAAAAATGGGAGAAGAGCCTGGCAATCCACTCCCAAGGCAATCCCGAAACAGTCAGCCATTGAAAACCCTATGAGGGTCACTATGAGTCGGATACCAACTCGACGGCACCTAACTATGAGAGTGTTGCCAGAGTGATTAGATCATGACAGTTCTGACCTAATGAATGAATCATTGATGAATTAAAAATTTGAACAGGCTGTGGGGGAGGCAGGATAGAAAGACAGCGAAAATTTGAGGGACATAGGAAGGAAAGAGATTTCACCCCAGGATCTGGTCTGTCTCACCAGCTCAGAATTCTGGCACAACCAAAAACAGAAAACTACTGTCAAGACGGCCTGCATAGAATCCTGTGCCTCTCTGAGACTCTCACAAAGCCACATTATGGATTATGATTACAATGAACAGGTCTATGTAACTTCCTTGTGACTAGATGCAATAAGGATTTCCTTGGTTATCTTACTAGACATCTTAATAGTGCCCCTTTTGTATTTGTAATGCTCCTCCCGGACGACCATTGAGCAATGTAACTTCAAAAACACAAAATAGAGCGCCGGGTGCAGTGGCACATGCCTGTAATCCCAGCGGCTTGGGAGGCGGAGGCAGGAGGATCGCAAGTTCAAGACCAGAGACACTCTGCATAACTGAGCGAAACCCTGTGTCAAAAAAAAAGTTTAAAAAAATGGGCTGGTGGTGTAGTTCAGTGGTCCAGCACTTGCAGAGCACGCAAGCGCGAGGCCCTAGGTTCAACCTCCAGTACTGGAAAAAAAAAAACACACACACAAAATTATATATCCATAAGTGGGACTCTCTCGAGAGGGTCACATCCATCTCTTGGATGTACTATTATTTCCTTAAGCGTCTCTCTCTCTCTAAACCTCTATACTTACCCTAAAACATGTACTGTCTCTTACCTCTACCTAATACACTTTCTAACTGTGTTTCACACTCTGAATCATCCTAAAAATTCATTTTTGTGAGCTGGGCACGGTGGCACACACCTCTAATCCCCGTGACTAGGGAGGCAGAGGCAGGAGGATTGTAAGTTCGAGACCAAAGGCAGTCTGTGTAACTTAGTGAGACCCTGTCTCAAAAAGTAAAAAAAAAAAAGGGGCTGAGGGTGCAGCTCAGTGATCCAGCACTTGCAGAGCATGCAAGCACAAGGCCTTGGGTTCAACCCCCAGTACCTCAAAAAAAAAAAAAATCATTTTTGCCACGGAGCCAACGACCTGCTGTCACCTGAGTGGAGGGCTTCAGACGGAGCTCCTCTGGGAAGGCGGCAAGGCTGGGCTGCATCCCTCTTTCTCACTCTTGCTGACATTGGGCAGGTGTGGAACTATGGAAGGTGCGGCTGGGTTGGAGGAAGTAGGTCTCGGAGGTGTGTCCTTGGGGGTTATATCCTGCCCCAGACTTCCTGTTACTCCTCCGCTCTGTCTCCTGTCCTCCAGGATGCGAGTAGCGTCTGCCATAAGCTCTTCCCGCCATCACCACATGCTCTTCTGCCTCACCAAAAGCCCAGAATCAGTGGAGCCAAGCACTATGGACTGACAGACCAGACTGTAAGCCAAAATAAATCCTTCCTCCTCTAAATTGTTTCTCTCAGGTACTTGGTCACAGTAAAAACAAAAAGACACATACTGTGTGTAAATACGCACAAGATGTCAAAGCCTGTATGCGTGTGTGTGTGTGTGTGTGTGTGTATGTGCATGCATTGTTGTTGTTGTTGTTAGGTGCCGTCGAGTTGGTATCCGACTCATAGCAATCCTCACAGGGTTTTCAATGGCGGACTGTTTCGAGGATTGCCTTGGGAGTGGATTGCCAGGTCCTTCTCCCATTTTTGCGGTGCTGAGAATCGAACTCGGGACCTCAGAGACTGCAGTGCAGCGCTCTACCAACTGAGCTAAATCCCAGCCCAGTGTGTATGAGAAGGGCCTGGAAATCCACTCCCAAGGCAATCCCAAAACAGCCATTGAAAACCCTATGAGGGTCACTATGAGTCGGATATGGACTCTACGGCACCTAACAACAACAAGGGGTACAGCTCAGTGATAGAGCACTTGCCTAGCATGCCTGAAGCCCTGAGTTCAATGCCGAAGTACTGCCAAAAAACCCAACCCCTAAGGACACCAACCTTCTAATGTTGTGAATGCAGTGGGCCAGGGGCACTTTTGTCACTATCAAGTTTCCTTCCATGAAAAACTCCTTCTCAGCTCCCTGATATGGATGAGACTCATTAGATAAAAAGTATCCTCTTTGAGTCCTCTGAGCTTCCTAGTACACCTGGAGGGCATACCTTTGTTATGCTTACAGTAGCACTAGACACATAGAAGGGGCTCAGTTAATTGTTACATTGATGAATTGCAAATGTAATTCTTTAGGAAAGCTGAGTCCAACTCTTGAGAGTAACACAGGGGCAAATGTTTTCTCTTTTAAATTGTTAGTGATGAAAAGCTAGCCTTTTGAAGATTCTAATTTTATCCTGCTTTCTCGCCTGATCTTCCTATAGACAGGGCTGGCACTGATGAAGCCCCACGCACTTGCTATCACTTTCCCTCCCGTTGGGCTGACCAGCTCTGTCTGCAACCTACACACCAGCTTCCTTTTCTGTGCACGGCCTGAGGCTGTTGAGCTTCCTGCGGTTCCTCTTCTGCGACTCTGAACACACAAAGAAGGGCTCTGGCAGCTGCAGGCACATTCACCTCAGCAGTTCTAGGAAACACTCTATAATTACTGAGCAGAAAGTATGGCGTTTGAGGGGGCTGAAAGCTAAGCCTTCAAATACAAAATCCACTTCCATTTAGCATATATGGAGCTCTTCCAATGGGATAGGAGAAATGGGGTAAGCGTGGAACAACTCAGCAGATGAATTCCCCATAAGAATTTTTTGAAGTTTTTTGCTTTGTTTTGCTTTTTTTGTATTTGTGGTACTGGGGGTTGAACCCAGGGCCTGGAGCTTGCATGTTCTGCAAGTGCTGGACCACTGAGTTGCACCCTCAGCCCATTTTTTTACTTTTTGAGACAGGGTTTCACTAAGTTACACAGACTGCCTCTGGTCTCCAACTTGCGATCCTCCTGCCTCCGCCTCCCAAGCCGCTGGGATTACAGGCGTGCGCCACCACACCCTGCTGAATTTGTACAAGTTGATCATAGGTAAATATTTTGATTTGTTGGCCACATGTACATCTTCTTTTGTGAAGTGTTTATTTAAGTCTTTGGCCATTTTCAATTGGGTTCTTTGTCTTTTTATTTATTTGTAAGCATGTCTATAGATTCTGAATACACATAATTTGTCAGATGTATTCATTGTGACTGTTTCCCAGTTTGTGGTCTGTCTCTTCCTTTTCTTAATGATATCTTTTCATGAGCTATAATTTAAAATTTTTCTGAAATCTCACTTTTTTTGTGGTTAGTTCTTTATGTGTTCTAAGGACTCTTTGGGTAGGTTATAAAGTTATTACATGTTGTCCTAGCAACTCTGTAGCTGTGGGCACTACATTTATGTCTATGATCTATTCAACTTTTGAATATGGAGTGAGATGGGGACTGAGGTTCAACTTTTGCCACACATGTAGCTAGTAGGGCCAGCAATATTTTAAAAAAGACTTTCCTTCCATGATTGAATCAAAGCCAACAGTTGGAAGCAATCCAAACGTCCATCCACAGAGAAGTAAATAAGCAAACTTTTGTATAGTCATCCAGTGGAAAATGACTCTGCAACTTTTGTAAAAAAAAAAAAAAAAAAAGAGCAAGTTATGAATAGGTATAAGAACCCCACCGAACCTCAGAAACGTCATGCTGAATGAAAGAAACAGCATGACAGTTCTTACTGTTTGATTCTACTTATTTGAATTTCTAGAAGAGCCACAACTAATGCTACAGTGATAAAAAGCAAATCAGTGGTTCCTGGCTGGGGAAAGGATGGAAACTTTCTGGCATAATGGAAATGTTTTGTAGCTTGTTTGAGGGGTTGGTTACATGCATATTTATAATTGCCAAAATTCATCTAGCCGGACATCTAAGGATTGCATCTTTCATTATATGTTAATGACGCCTCCACTTAAAATATATTTTGAAAGATTAGAATGTGAACCTTCCTACACTTTGTGCCCCCCAAAATAGCAAAGTTCCTCCTCTGCAGATGGCTTGATCATGGAGTCTGGGAAAGGAGAGGACAGCATGCCAAGCCCTTGACTCCTCTCTGTTACCGACGCTGTGGGATAGATTTTTCAAAACATTGGCTAGGAGACTTGCATTCAAAACCAGCTGAATAAATAATGGGACTGTGCTGAGTCGTTTTTTCCCCCCTCTGTATTTGGAAATTTGAACCCAGTATATCTTTCTCAAGCACATTTCATTTAGAAGATAATTTACACTTGCACAAAGTCATGGCTACAGCCCATCTGCTCAAGGATTATGTAAGATCCTGCGCTCATTAGAGTGCGATGTGCATTGATCTTAGTGAGCACATGAACTTGTGTGCTTGGGATTCAAGTTCTTGTAAAATAACTTTCAGCTTTAACCAGCCACCATAGCCTGTTGTTTCTAATATTGCCTTGGAAATATATTTAATATCCATTTTAGAGAAATTCACTTATCCAGGGGCTTTAAATTTCTGGTTGTTAGAGTTGTTATTAGGTGCCATTGAGTTGGTGCCTGAGTCAGCGACCCTAGGTACAACAGGAGAAACACTATTGTCAGTGCTTTTCTGCTCTTCATAGGGTTTTCAATGGCAGAAGGATTTTTGGGAGTGAGTTGCCGGGTCCTTCTCCCAAACCTACAGTATCTGGTGTTCCCAGGAGGTCT
>VMDO01019665.1:0-39176 GCA_007922755.1 Pedetes capensis
CTTCATTACTGGTGTTTGAACCTAAGGCCTCCCACATGAGAGGCAAGTGCTCCACCACTGAGCTGCACCCCCATCCCCCCTTTTTTTATATTGAGATGAGGTCTCACTAACTTGCACAGGCTGCCTCTGGCCTTGAACTTGTGATCTTCCTGCCTCAGCTTCCTGAGTTGCTGGGATTACAGACGAGCGCCATGATGCTCAGCTTTACCATCCTAGCCTACCAGAAAAGATCAGTGTTGCTTGGTTTTGAACTTCATATAAAGTATATTGGACAGTTTACTTCTATGTCTGATTTCTTTTACTCAATATAATATATTTGAGCCTGCAGCCATTATACCCTGGCATCTGATCCCATCAGATCTCCAAAGCTAGGCAGGGTCAGGCCTGGTTAGTCCTTGGATGGGAGACTGCTTGGGAATACCTGGTACTGTAGGCTTGGGGGAAGGACCTGGCAGCCTACTCCCGAAATAATGAGCCACTGATAACACTATGAATAGCAGAGAAGCACTGACATAGTGCTAGGCCTGCCACAGTGTCAGGTAGTGTTTTGTTCCATTGTACATAGAGTCGCTATGAGTGGGACGTAATTCAATGGCCCCTCACAACAACGACAGTATATTTAAGGCTCATCCATATTGTTACATGCATCAGTAATTCATTTTCTATTATTGCTATGTAATATTCTATTATGCAATGTAGCAGTTTATGTATTATCAGTAGACATTTGGGCTGTTCCTGAGTTTTCTCTTGCCTTCAGTTGTAACTGATATTTTCTAGCTAGTCTATAGAAGGGCATCTTAGAAATAAGTAAGAATGCTATGTCCATGAGTGAACTTGTTCCAGACTGGTGGACTGCATAAACAAGCGCCCTGGACTTGGAGTGGCAGGACTGGCTTGGGGATCTTGCCTCTAAGTTTCAAGGTGGCTCCAGGTTATCTTACCACATCCCTGACAAAAATGTAGGGTAAGCATGGCTTTCAGTGTCTCATCTTCTCTAACCCTGCTATGGGGAAAGGCAAGTGAGTTTAGGGAACAGATGGGCAGATGGGGCGTGGGAAGGCTTTGCAGGCATCCAGGAAGAGAGAGGAGCAGCTGCTTATCTGCAGTTCACAGGTGCCTGGCACCAGCCTGCCTTTGGGCAGACTCGGGGGCATGGTTTCAGTTTGCCTATCCTTGCTGATCATTCTGACCCTTTCCATTCTCTGAATCTGGGGAATAAATAAACCGTTAGTGCTTCACGTAAAGAAGCTGACCAGGCAGTGTGGCTAGGGTAGGCACACCACTGGGCAGAGGTGGGGCACAAAAGCATGTCATCTTAGAAGGCTGCCCCTTCCCTCCAGCTGACAGGTGAGGAGAGCAGCTGGGAACCCAGGAGGGGAGGGGCAGAGGGGCAGGGCTGTGAGCTGGATCTGGTGGTGTGGTGCTGGAAGGAGAAGGAAAACTCTTTAATCCCACTGCTTTGCTTGGGACTGTACTGGTTTGACCACTGAAAGTCCCAGGGCCTCAGAAGTCCCTGAACCCTAGGCAAGTAGAGATGGCAGATCACCTTAGGAGAAGGAGCTCTTTCCTCTCACTTGTCTGTGCGTTCAGTGAACAAATATCCCTGTGCTTCTGCAACAGACCATGCACCTTGCAAGGTTCAGGTGCATAGGGTGGTAACAGATGAGGCCGTAGGGATCCCTGCCCCCCTTCCAGAATCCTTCCTCTAGAGAGAAAGGTGGGGTTTAAAGAAGTGATTATAACACAACACAATGCTTGCTTCACTAGCGATAATAAGGCAATGAGGGCTTTAATTGGGAAAATACCTGGCTCTCTGGAAGCAGGTGGGGAAGCCAATCCACTACTGGTTCTTTATCTCCTTAGCATAGCCACAGAGTTCTAGAGCTGCTCAGAAAAGCAATTCACAGCAAACTCTGATGCACTCCCAATGACTGTGGAATGAAGAGGGAGGGCTGGGAAGGAAGTCGACAGATTTAGGTCTATGGATGTAATCCCTTTGTGCTGCCTGCATGCCCAGGTGCATAGCTGTATTTCTTCTCCCACGTGGAGAGTCTCTATTGGGTGGTGCAAAGTGGTTGGACTGTAGGGAACGGGAGTCCTTGGTGTTCTCCATGCCCATAAATTCAGGTTGACAAGCATGCCCTGGCAAAACTTCTTCATCTTTTCAGGTCATGTAGATAAAATGGAGAGGGGCAAGGATGATGTACTGGGGTTAATAATTCAGTATGTTTGTAAACAGGGCTCCAGGGTTGAAAAGCTACTGCCAGGTTTTCTGTGTGTTGTGTTACAACAGAACAGCATGTACTTCTAAGTATCTAAAACTAATGGATATGTGCTCTTGCCTAAGAGGCCCAGTTACTGTCAATTTTAAAAACAAAACCCTTTTTAATGCAGTAGAAATATATGGCAGCTGCTGTAAGAGCTGAAAAGCCAATCCAATGCAGGTTGACACACGCGTGCGTGCGCACACACACACACACACACACGGAAAATACTCTTGAATATTTTACTTTCCACCCAGCAATTACACAACAAAACCAGTCTTTCAAAACTAGAGTCCTTATCTCCATTGGCAGGTCCAAACATTTAGTGTAGTGTCAGAGACACAGTCAAGCAAGGATGAGTCTTGAATTTCAGAGTGTCTTTCATGTCTTTTTCAGTCCAGAGGATGCTAGTGATGTTTCTGTAAGGTGTGTCCTTTTATTAATGTCTGTAAAAAGGATAGGGATGGAGGGTTTTTCTAGAGGAAAATTTTTGTTGTTTTTATCAAGTGTTAGAAAGTGAAGATATATTGAGTCAACTTCTTTTTCTTCTTTCCCTACCTTTGCCATCAGGCAATTAAAACAGATCCTCCCAGGCTATTCTTTTTCTATTACATGGGAAGCAATGCCCCCTTTGCCTGCTCTGAGCATTGACCCTTTGGAGGTTTGCAACTGTTTCCGGGCTGGCTTGTGACAGGTGGAGGAGGGAGGACATCACCCTCCCCTGGATGAGCTCCAAGCTTTCCTTTGCAAGGAAGCAATAATGGAGGCTTATCCACAAGGAACGAAGAGCCTCTTCCCTTTACGGTTTGATGATGCCTCCCTTTGTAGACTGTTCAGTGTGGCTTGGCCTGATTTATGTTTTTTTTGCCATCTGGTTTATTTCTCTTGTTGTTTTGTATTGTTTTAAATCTGCTCGAGGCCATCCTTAATAGAGTGTTTTTTAGAAAAAAATACGAATTATAAAAAGCAAGCTATAGGAGTGTCATTTGAAGGTTAGGGATGAAAAAGAAGTTTAAATAGGACTCCGATCTTCCCTGTGAAGTCCAGTAGCTAAAAATAAAGTTCCTTTTACTTTGTTGATTACATAATAGAGTGCGTACTCAGATGTGAGTGCTGTGGAATGTTGCAATTGTTCAGAGAATTCTTGCTTGGGTTTTCTTAAAGGGAGGTACGGGAGTTCTGTCAAAAAACTGAATTCATTTGGTTATTGGGGGAGCACCTACTGGATGCAAGCCATTATGGCCACTATCGTGGATATTTTGTCATGTTGGTGAGGTTTAGCCAGAGCTAAGACTTGCTTTTCATTTAGTCTAACCTCAGTTTTCATTCTGTTAAGCTGTGTTACTCTTTCTAAAGGCAAAATAGTATAGAAGGGAGTAGGGAGGGAGTTCTTCTGTAGGAGGAAAGATGGAGTTCTTTTAAAGAGAATGTACTCTGGGTACTGGGTGCTGTCTGTGTTCTGGGAAGCCATGAAATATCAGTGACCTGGATAACTATGTTTAAACCATGTTCTTATTAAAACCAGCAGTCCTGGCTTTTATAGACAAAGAAATTCTGAAACAATTTCAGAAATACATTCACAAGAGTGGAATTCATAAATGGAACTGTACAACCATCAGCTGCACTGTTTAGACATAAAGGTGGATTAGCACAGGGGAATTTTAAAACTGTGGATTCAAAGCTTTTAAATGAACTTGCCTAATTGGTAGTAATGATGTAGAGCATCCTCACGGAAGGAAAACAAATCTCATGTCTAAAAGTACTCCCTCAGATAGAAAAGCAAACACAGCTTCAAACAATGCTTGCAAAACATCTTGGTTAAGGGTTTTGGAAGGAACTTCAGGATCATGGGTTAGTAGCTGGCACTTGGTAAACTGTTCCACACAGTTTAGAAACCTCATCAAGAGGTTCCTAAGCCCTGACCTTAGAATCCTCGTCAGGGAGTTTTGGACCTGCACATTCCTGGACCTCATCAGATCTATTGGGTCAGGCTTTGGAGTGTCAGATGGAGAGTCTATGTGCCCCGAGGACTCCCCAGGGGATTTGGAGTTTGAGAACTGCTGGCCTGGTTCATTTCTCGGGACAGGATCCTATCCACACCACCCCCCCTTTTTTTTTTTTTTTTGCCACACAGAGGAGCATAGAATAGCATCTTAGCACATCCTTTTGACTCTAAATAATGGTACATGTATTCATTAGCTCAAACCCAATTAAAAATCCCAATCAACTATGTGACTCCCTCAGAGGACTGAAAACCAAGTCACATACAGTGCTTTTCAAGATTTCTTTGTGTCCATTATTATTCTACTGAGTATTTAGGATATCCAGCTTCTCCTGGGTTGGTGATACACAGACGTACATAGCTTTTGGATCCCTTGAGTGTCGAGATGGTTAAAAGCATGAATAGTGATGGTTAAAAGCATGAATAGGTGAACATTAGTGAGTAAGAAAAAGATTCAATAAGGCCTCCCCGCTGACCTTCATAGCATCCTTATGGACATGTTTGGAACCCTATTTCACACATGGGAAAACGGAGTAATGATCCCAGGTCACAGAGATGGGGACCTGGGGACAGAGCCAGCAGTCAAGTTCAGACCTTTAGGGTTTACTACACCACCTAGTTCCTCCACTCTTCCACCCTGAGTTTTTCTTCTGATCATCCATTAAGAATATTGTACATTTTTGTGGGTTTTGCCATCGCATCTGGCTTGGAGATCCAGGTCAGGTCTGGCTGGGCGCACCCAGATCCACTTCCTTCTCCAGAAACTTCAGTAATCTGTTTGGAGGAACTGCACACTTCTCCTCTGGTTTGACATATTTGAGAAGAATCAAAGGTAGGGCCATTTCTTTCTGAATTATGCATAGATTTTTCCTTCATCTCTAGAATGTAATTAAGAAAAAGGGCTCGAGGAATACCAAATCCCAAGCCAAGAGCATTACAAAGCTGCCAAAGGAAGTGGGTATTAGCAGCCTCTGCTATGTGCCATGTGGGCCAAGGCTGCTCTCAGCTTCTCAGCAGGAGGAAGCAGTTGTGGTTCCAGGAATGAGGAGAGAGAGGAAGGCAGGCAGGAAGGCCCTTGCCTCTTCTCTGCAGATTTTGTAGAGGTACAGCAGGGTTAAGGCGAACATTTCTCGGAGGCTCACAGATAGGCCTGCCCTTGATGACCCTGCCTCCATTTCCATGAATTTTCCGAGAGGTAGTGTCTGGATCGAGACCAGGGTGACTCATTCACAGCACTATTGACATTTGGGACTGGGTCATTGTTTGTATGTGTGTTGGGGGAGGGGATGTCCTGAGCATTGTAAAATGTTTAACAGCATCCCTGGCCTTCTCTACCCACTAGATGCCAGTAGAACTCCCCTCTAGTTGTGACAACCAAAAGTATCCCCTTGGTGGCATGGACACAGTTGCCACAGATTGCGAATCACTGGCCTAGAACTATAGTATAAATAGGAAGAGGTCTGCTGTGGGAACAAGGGCACTCGGTTAGAAGTGCTGGCAGAACCCCCAAAGCTCCCAACTCCCTTTCATCTCTTGGCCAGCAGAGGCAGCATTAGGAGGTAGTGTATAAGGTGTCTTCATACCCAGGGTTTCCTTAAAGGATGAGTACCCCAATTTCCATTTACCCTTCTCTCCTGCCCCCTTCACCATGGCAGTACAGGGGTTGAACCCAGGGCCTTGCTCATGCCAGGCAAGCACTCTACCACTAAGCTACACCCTGAACCCATTTTTCAGTTTTTATTTTGAGTGGGGGTCTTGCTAAGTTACAAAGGTTGCCTCTAGCCTTGAACTCTCAATCCTCTTGCCTCTACCTTCTGAGTTGCTGAAACTACAGGCATGCACCAAGGAGCATGGCTCCATTTGCCCTTTTTCATGCTATCCTCCTTCCCATCTATCCTTGGGACACAGTGTCATGGCCTTAGATACCTGGAGAAGCCCAGGCTAAGTGGTTAAGAGTATAGACTCCGGAGCGAAGGCTACAATAAGTTCAATGCCCTCTCTGTCACTGGACAGCAAGTTCCTTATCCTTTTCATGACTCAATTTCATCAGCTGTAGTATTGGAGACAATAAGATCACTCTCACAGGGTTGTCTGTGAGGATGGCCTATTTGTTAACATTTAGTAGAGTACCTAGCACACAATAAGCATTTTGTATAAGTGTTTTATTGGGGATGGGATTTAGCTCAGTTGGTAGAGTGCTGCGCTGCAGTCTCTGAGGTCCCGAGTTCAATTCCCAGCTGGCAAAAATGGGAGAAGGACCTGGCAATCCACTCCCAAGGCAATCCTGAAACAGTCAGCCATTGAAAACCCTAGGAGGGTTGCTATGAGTCGGATACCGACTTGACGGCCCCTAACAACAACAACAACATAAATGTTTTATAAATCAAACATAAATAGTTTGGATGGAAAAAACTCTGTTAAATAAATAAGTAAAGCCATTCATTTGTTGAAGTGTTTATTAAGTGCCAAATAGGACTCAACTCCTACCTTCCCGAGTCTCAGAGTTTGTCCATGGGCCAATAGTAACCTAGGTGAGGCCCTGAGCTACAATTCTGTGTTCAACAAGGGGATCACAGGGCCTACTCCCTCCATCCAGCACCAGGAAGTGCTGTGGGAGCAGAACCCACTGCCAGGCCATATTCTCCTATGTAATCTCTAAGTCAGGTGCTCTGTGTCCCAGTGGAAATGCCACTTGGCCTCAGGGCCCCATGTAGCGCACCTTACTCATCCCAGGTTGGTTCCTACTTAACCCTGTATCAGCTCAACATTCTGTGTAACAACGACTCAACTCTATATATCTTCAACTATGTTGGTGGTTGTTGTTAGGTGCCTTCGAGCTGGGCCCAACTCATAGTGACCCTATGTACAACAGAAGGAAACACCCTCTGACACTGTGCCATGTTCAACACTATGTCAGTGCTTCTCTGCTATTCATAGAGTTTTCGATGGCTGATTATTTTGAGATTGTTTCAGGGTGGGCTGCCATGTCCTTCCCTCAATATTCAACTATGTTGTTGTTGTTAGGTGCCATCGAATCGGTATCCGGCTCATAGAGACCCTCAGAGGGTTTTCAATTACTGACTGTTTCAGGATTGCCTTGGGAGTGGATTGCCAGGTCCTTCTCCCAAATATTCAACCATAACCAACATAAATTGAATTCAATATTCAATATTTCATGCCACCTCTATGAGACATTTGAGGCATACCATTCTTTGAGTACACCAGTTGGGAACATTGTCTTCCCTCTCTATCTTTCTTCTTCCTTCCTTCCTCCAAATAAATATTCATTGAGTGCCATCTATGAGCCAGGTGTTATTGTAGGTGCTGGGGATACAGCAATGAACATGGTGCATAAGGCCTCTACTCTGAAGGAGCTTCCATTCCAGATGAGGTGGAGAAGACAGACTATAAACAGTAGACAAAGAAAAAAGGATAGTTTACAAATGTGATAGGCACTGGAAGAAAGACACGTGGAGACTGATATGAGAAAGAATAACCAGGATGGAGTTGAGGGCTATTATAGACAGTCATAGAACCTTCTCAAACCAGGAGACTGTTTTGATTTGAGACTTAAAGTTTGAGAAGGAACCAGCTGTGGAGAAGGGCATTGTAAACGGAGGGTACCGTCAGTGTAAAGGCCCTGAGGCAAGGAAGGTCTTGGTAGCATCAAGGAAAAGAAGTGTTCGGCGCGAGTGGCAGAAGATGAGATTGGAAAGAGTTAAAGTGGGGCCAGATCAGATAGGACCTTGTAGGATTGGCTTTCATTTGAAAGTACAATGAGATGCCATTGGAGATTTTTATGCAGATGAGTAAAGCAATCTGATTTATGTTTTAGAAGAAGGAGAGAATGGCTAACTATGTTGAACACTACTGAGCTGAGTAAGATGAGGGCCAAGAGAATCTCTCAGTGGATCTGGTCACATGGAGGTCAACATGACCTTAGCAAGAGCAATTTCAATGCAGAAGTGGAGACAGCTGCTCTCTCTGCCTTTGGGTTTTAGAACATACAGTTTCATCCAGAAATAGGCATTTGTATTTGATGGGATCAATAATTCAATAGCATTTCTTAATACTACTTTGGTCAGTTTACAAGGAATTGTTGTTGTTGTTAGGTGCTGTCGAGTTGGTATCTGACTCATAGCGACCCTCATAGGGTTTTCAATGGCTGCCTATTCCGGGATTGCCTTGGGAGTGGATTGCCAAATCCTTCTCCCATTTTTGTGGTGCTGGAAATTGAACTCGGGACCTCAGAGACTGCAGCGCAGCGCTCTACCAACTGAACTAAATCCCAGCCTTTCAAGGAATTACCTGGTTTTATTTCCTCTTCGGGTCAAAGCTTATTGTAATGGTCACAGTGACAGTGGTGATCTCATCCTCAATATCCAAGATGTCTCTACTTGCCTACCACCCACTCCTTTGGTGGTTTGCCAGTGTGGGTCAGTACCAGCACAGCCACTCATGTGCACACACATACGCTGGGATCCCATGTAATCCATGACCTATGTTCATTACAGACTGGTTCGTCAATGCTGGGGGCTCCCTGTGACTCAGTACAACTACCTGAGCCCCTTATAATTGGCCATGTAGGACACAGAGGGGTGACTTTGGCTTCCTCAGAGCCACATTCTGATGGTTATACTCTGTGTGGCCTTTCACTTCCAAAGCCCACTCAGCCCCTTAACCTTGCCTGAACTTTTAGGCCCAACAATGGTAGGAAAACCCACAGTACAAATACTTAAAGGGGCATTTGACAAAACATATATAAACTTATACTTGGCAAAAAGTGACTGCTGTAGAAAAATGTATGTTTATCACAAGCTTAAATGTTCCCGTGCTTTTTATGTGGTCTCCCGCAGCATTTTGGAACCCAGGCATTTTTCCTGACTGATTGTTCCCTTTGATTTTTTTTTTTTTGATTTTTTTTTTCTTCTTTATGCTTTGATTTTGTAACACAAGAATAATATTTTTTCTGGACTAAACTTCTTATAAGTGGTCTTAACCAGGGAATGTTTTTAAATTTAAAGATGATTCTCTCTTAAGTACCAAGAAGTACGTAAACATACAAAACATCTAATAGCTTCAGACGGGAGAGTTAGACTTTTTAAAGGCATATATGCAAAATTTGGGGCTGGGATTTAGCTCAGTGGGTAGAGCGCTGCACTGCAGTCTCTGAGGACCTGAGTTCAATTCCCAGCACCACAAAAATGGGAGAAGGGCCTGGCAATCCACTCCCAAGGCAATCCCGAAGCACTCAGCCATTGAAAACCCTATGAGGGTCGCTTGAGTCGGATACCGACTCGACGGCACCTAACAACAACAACAACAACAATGCAAAATTTGTTCCTCTTTATACCAGCCCCCAATTCAAAGTCCCATCACTTTAATGCTGTTGCATATACAATGGAGAAGGTCTCCCATCACCTGCGTGGTAAATGGAGATCCCATCCTGAGGGACAGGCCCTGGTTTGGGTAAAAGGATTCACCCTAATGCATTGTGCCTTCAAGATGTACTCAAAGACAAATCCATCTGTCATGATTTGTTTCTAAAATGTCCCTCAAAGGCCATGTGCTTTAAAGTTCAGTCCCTAGCTGATGACGCTGTTGGTGGAGGCTGTGGAAACTTTGGGAGGTGGGCTCTAGCTTTGTGGGAGTGAGTCACTGGGGACAGACCTTTGGAAGTTTTTACTCAGACCCCCAGGTCTGGTTGCTTTCTATGCCTCCTGATCTGCCATGCTATGAGGTCATTTCCCATGGGCACTATCACCACCTGTCACCTGCCCTACCATCTCACTGTGAGCCCCCCAATAAATCATCTCTTCCCCATAAGTTTGTTTTGGTTGATTTCTATGCCATAGCAACATGTTGTTGTTAGGTGCCGTCAAGTCGGTATCCGACTCCTAGCGACCCTACGTACAACAGGTGAAGCACTATTGTCAGTGCTTCTCTGCTATTCCTAGGGTTTTCAATGGCGGATTGATTTTTGGGAATGGGTTGCCGAGTCCTTCTCCCCATAGCAACATACCACCTGACTAATATACCATCCCATTTTAGAAAGCCAAGGCTTTTAGCTCCCCTAAGTTAAATATCCACCTTTAATGTGTTCAAGAAGGCTTCAATATGCTGACACCTTTTTTCCTGCCAGCTGGTAAGATTGGGTCACATCACTAACCACCCAGGGACACATTTTGCAGTCAACTTACCCTGCGGGAGCGGACAAAGAGCTGCTCTGCTCAAAATCAGATATCAGGCTCTGCCTGTGTTAGTTTTAAGGCCTACATGACTGGCTGGCAGGACCTTCCTGTAAGTTTTCTTCTACCTGGAAGACTCTCTTTTGTCTTCGTCTACACTGAGCTCTGACCTAAAAGTCTGTGTAAATCCCAAAGTCCAATGAAAGAAAAAGATATGGGCTTTGCCTGAGGATGCCTTCCCTCACCTGCCCACATAAGTGAAACTGCGGCAGCACTATCACCCTGGAGTGCCTACTTTTCCCTTACATAGCCCAGGGATCTCTCGTTAATCAGAACTACAGGCGCTTGGGAGGAAAGCCAGCCAGGGACTGCATTTCCTTGGGGTGATTCCAAGCAGCACGTTTTCTGGGTCAGTAGGTATGAATGCTTTCAAGTTGCCCTCCAAAAAGTTTTTAACCAATTTACTTCCTGATCAGCAGGTGTTTGCTATGGTCTGAGGTGGGCCTTGGGTATCCAGATCTTTCAAAACTCCCCAGTCAAGTCCCTTGTGTTACTAGGCTTGACTGCCTCTCTCTACCCTGTTTCCGTGGGTGTCTGGCTTAATGAAAACACTCTTCAGGTTCTCTCCCACCTCTGCTCTTGACCTTACGCTTGTCACTTTAGACTTGGTGCTAGTTACACTGTTCTCTATACATCTTGCCCATCGTGGAGCATGGGAGGCCAGCCCTATGCCAGGCTCATGTTTGAATAGATTAACCACTGTCATGGAAAAAATCGCTAAGGACAAAAATGCCTCTTTTTTGTCTTCTTTATTATTTATTTGTAGTTTTAAATAAATTTCTCACCTTACTTATTTAGCATTCCACAGCGAGAGTCCCTTGGCTTCCTGTCTTTTATTATAACATTTAACTGGTGACATGCCCTAACCAGAACATAACCAATAACATCGGGTCACCGAGACCTGTACCCTTTTTAAGGATGTATTTCTTTTCGCTGCAAGTGATTTTATGTTTCAGTTCAAACCTTTCTTGAAATATTTTGTTTTAGTTTCAAAATACGTATTATTAACATTTTATAAGCAAACTAAAAACTCTTATGATTTATTAAATTGACAATAATTAAAAAAAACTTTGTACTTAAAATGAAAGTCACTTCTTGATATTTTTAACCAAAACTTTATTCACTTATATAAAAAAAGCAAAAGACAAAATATAAAGCCACTTGCAACAAAAAGAAATACCTCTACATCCTTAAAGAGGATATGGGTCTCACAGGCCATTGTCCCTGGTTATGTTCTGGTTAGGGCCCGTCACCAGTTAAGTGATAGCAATATCTAACCCTATTGAGTGCTTACCATGTTCTGGGAACAGTTCTAAGTGGTTTGTATGTGTTCCCTCATTCCCAGCATCTATCTACTATTACCGCCCTCTCCCATTGCCCAGATGAGGAAACTGAGGCATAGAGAGGTTAAAGGACATGCTTATACTCCCAGAGCCAGGCAGCAGCTGAGCTGGGCACTTCTCTCTCCTTTCATTAAGTAATCAGGATTTGTCTTGGACTTGTTATACCTTTGCTTTGTATTTTCTTTCTCAAATTAGAACCATAGGACATGAGTGAGGGTATATGTGTGAGATCCACTGGTACCCCTGAGCTTTCACAAGCACGGTGGCTTAGGAAGAGAGCTTGGCAAGAGAGTCATTCAACTGCTTATCAGCCAATAGTTTGAGTCACTTTTGTTGCACCCACTGCACCAAGTCGTCTTGATCTTTTGGAGACACAGCTTAAGTAACTAAAAGCAGATGGCTGTTACCCATGCCAAAGGACGTCAGGCCCCTCTGCCATTAGCACTGTCACATCTACAGGCTTTCGGAACTGTCCTCAGAAAAATGAGAGGCAAAGGAAAGCCTGGGTGTGATTCAGACAGAAACGGTCTGAATTGGTCTGTCTTTGAAAACACATAGACTTTCTTATCTACTTATTCTCCTGGGAGAAATCCGAGGCCCTTGGAAGTCAGTAATTGGGATCTCGTGAGTCATAATTTCTGCAGTTGTATCAGAGCCCAGCGTGGGGAGGCAAGATGGAGACAGCACGTGGGCCTATTGCCGTGGATGAGTTGGTGAGTGGAGGGGTTGAAATCTCCTCCTGGAAGGAAGGGATTAACCAGCCAAAGAAGAAAACAGATTTGAGAAATCCATTTAAAGGTTTAATAGGGAACACAGATCAGACCCACTCAAATGTCTTTAGTCATGGCTCTTTCTCCTGTTTTTATCTTACACCTAGCTCAGAATTTCAAGAGAAAGAGCAAAGGTGGACCTTTATACCGCTGACTTTAATATTCCCATCCACATCATTAGGAATAAGAATTCTTGTCACCTACTGAACTGAAGGGATGCATTAAAATAGATGAAAAAGCATTAGTCTACTGCTTGTATATTTCTCAGTTATTTATAGGTTAAGACAAATTCTTGCTTCAGCTTGTGTGATCCTAGCACTCAACTCAAATTTCAAAGAATGTCACTAGCATGTCTTTGATTTTTCTCCTGAGAATAAATATCACCTATGATAAGAAAATAATTTGGAAATATTCACGTGGATTTTGACACAGCCCTAAGGAGTGAGTCATTAAAGAGTGTCAGAATCCTAATTAGCCTTCAAATCTTTTTCTGTGGTAAAGAACTGCTTGGAAGAACAGCATTTCAATATGCTATTTGTCACCTCATTACCTGAAAGCTGCTCGGAGGCTGTTTGTGGAATTTTTTGAGGGCACCAAGGGGCCATGTGGTGTTAGGCAAGATGCACAGACCCTTGCTTTCTAACTATAACCTTACCCCTAACTACATACATGGCCGTGTCAGGTCATCTCTTCTGAGCCTTTGGTTCTGCATCCGTAAAACGGATTATACTAGATAGACTTTGTAAAATGAAAATCAGAAGACTGTATGTGATATAGCCCCTAACTCTCTTTCCTACTACTCTAGAATTTGATCACTTCCCTCCTACACACACACACACACACACACACACACACACACACACTTTTTCTCTCCTGTCTTTCTGGAGTACTGGAATGCTATGATTCCCATTTCTTCTTTTAGCTCTTTGCTCAGATGACTCCACCTTGGAGAAGCCTTCCCTGATCTCACCCTCCCTGGAGTGGTTCCCTTTCCCAACCCCTGCTCCCTGCCACTCTCAATCCACTTACCCTGATTTCCTTTTTTTTTATTAGAAATTTTTAATGTACATCATAATGTGATTCATTTTGACATGCTTTTCGTTGTGACAATTTTCATATATGCAATTTGATAAGCATTATTCATTGCTTAGCACCATTGTTGTTGTTGTTGTTAGTCAAGTTAGTTGGTGCTGTCAAGTCGGTATCCAACTCATAGCAGCCCTCATAGGGTTTTCAATGGCTGACTGTTTCGGGATTGCCTTAGGAGTGGGTTGCCACATCCTTCTCCCATTTTGCGGTGCTGGGAATCAAACTCGGGACCTCAGAGACTGCAGAGCGGTGCTCTACCAACTGAGCTAAATCCCAGCCCTAGCACATTAGAAGGGACTATATAATACGACAAAGATGAGGGATCTGGTGGAATAGAATAGAAAGTCCAGAGATAGACCCACATATTGTTGAGTTGGAGGATGGCTTCAGTAATATTTCTTTGATTAAGTTTTATAATATTAAAAGTAAAACAGTATTTAAAATAAAGCAACAAGAGAAGGGCATGATGGTGCACACCTGTAATCCCAGTGACTTGGGAGGCAGAGGCAAGAGGATCACAACTTCGAGGCCAGAGGTAGCCTGCGTAACTTAATGAGACCCTGTGTCAAAATAAAAAGTAAGGTAGGCACAGTGGCTCATGCCTGTAATCTCAGCGACTTGGGAGGCAGAGGCAGGAGGATCACAAATTTGAGACCAGAGGCAGTCTGTGTAACTTAGCAAGGCCCTGTCACAAAATAAAAAGGAAGAAATGGGCCCTGTTGCAAAATAAAAAGGAAGAAATGGGCTTGGCGTGCAGATCAGTAGTACAGCACTTGCAAGACATGCAAATGCTAGGCTCTGGGGTCAAACCCCAAGGACTGCAAAAGAAATAAATAAAATAAATTTAAAAATTGAAAAATTAAAAGTAAAAATGAAGTAAGGGTGCAGCTCAGTGGTAGAGCACTTGCAAAGCATTCTCAAGGCTCCATTTTCAAACCCCAGGATCGCAAAATATAAAATGAAATAAAATAAAATAGCAACAAAAAAGTGGGCCATGTATGGCACAGTGTCATGAACCATGGATTATGATTGTGCAAATTCTGTGCACATGAGGCTCAAAAATTTAAAAAAAGAATGCCAAATTGGCTGATGGAGAGTCCTTCTCCTGCTGAGAGGTTGGCATAGACAATTTGGAAAGACCCTTGGAGCCCAGACATGGCTCTACTGAGCATTCACTAGGCATTAGGCAGTTGCTACCTTGCCAGTGGGCTGGGATTTAGCTCAGTTGGTAGAGCACTGCTCTGCAGTCTCTGAGGTCCTGAGTTTGATTCCCAGCACCGCAAAAATGGGAGAAGGATGTGGCAACCCACTCCCAAGGCAATCCCAAAACAATCTGCCATTGAAAACCCTATGAGGGTCGCTGTGAGTCGGACACGACTCAATGGCACCTAACGACAACAACAACACCTTGCCAGTAGGTACCATTTCCCCTATTCCACAGGCAAGGAAACTGCAGCTCAGAGAGACCAAGTCATTTTCCCCAAAGTGACATAAATTCTCACTGAGGGCAGCACCAGGGTTTGTGTGCAGGCCCAAATCACAAACTCACACCTGTGCAGGTAAATCATGAAGCTTCTGCTTGCTGTTTGAGGGCTGAACACGGTGAATGCATGCAAGTGGAGCCAGCCTCTCACTAAGGAAATAGAAGATTGCGCTCCACTGTACAAAATAGGAGACCTTTGCCTTTAAGGAATGTCTGCCTTTACCCTCCAGTTAGGGCTTTTCTGGGTGCTGCATCCCAAAGACCTGTGTAAGAGGTCTCAGTCACAGCCCTTTGAAGTCCCTTGCCCAGAACCCGTCAGTGGAGCAGCAGTTGGTGTCCAAAGACAAAGACATTTTGCCTCTTGCTCACCTCAGCACTCCCTCTCCTTTCTCAAATAGGACAATATTGGCATTTCTTGGAAAGCACTTTTGGCTCCCAGCCTGATACCTATTGCACACACTCAGGCCGGCCTTCCTTGGGGCCTCTGGTATTTCATATCATTGAGTGTGTTTGGGGACTGACATTGCTGCTTCCTTTGCATCTGAGGCAAAAGGTCCCTGGAAGGTGCTTTGGGAGATGTCCTTGCCCCGGCCACCAATAGCCTCTGCTCCATCTCTCCTCCTCACACTGGGCACTGGAGTGGGCAAAACCCACCATGCATGAGACCAGAGGCAAAACCCACGATGCATCCACACAAAACTACTGAGGGCATGTTCCTTTTCTGCAGTTCTTCCACGGTATTTTAAGTGTCCTTAAATCAAGGGATGTTGTTAGGTGCTGTCGAGTCAGTGTCCAACTCATAGTGACCCTATGTACAACAGATGAAACACTATTGCCATGCTTCTCTGCTGTTCATAGGGTTTTTAATGGCTGATTTTGGGGGGAGTGGGTTGCCAGGTCCATCTCCCAAGCCTACAGCACCTGGTGTTCCCAGGCGGTCTCCCATCCAAGTACTAACCAGGCGGACCCTGCTTAGTTTCTGAGATCTGATGAGATTGGGCACCACAGTGATATGGCTGCAGGCAATTCAAGGGATAAGTGACATAAAATAAAATGGTTCGTAAGGGGTCAGATGGATCTGTTTTCATCATTGTATGCACCTATGTAACCACCACCTAAAGGAGGCTGGAAAACATGCCTGTCACCCCAGAAAGGCTTTTCAGGACCATTTCCAGTCCGTTGCTCCTCCTGCCTCCCCAGACAATACTCTTTCTGACTTCTAGCATCACAGTCTTTTTGCCTATTTTTCCATTTTGTATCAATGAAATCCTGTAATATGTACACTTTTGTTCAAATTTCTGTAGTACCGTGTTGAACCCAAGACTTCACACATACTTTGCAAGTGCTCTACCACTGCCATTTATGATGATGATGATGATAAGATTGTTGTTGTTGTTGTTAGGTGCCATCTAGTCAGTATCTGACTCATAGCGACCCTCATAGGGTTTTCAATAGCTGACTGTTTCGGGATTGCCTTGGGAGTGGATTGCCAGGTCCTTCTCCCATTTTTGCGGTGCTGGGAATTGAACTCGGGACCTCAGAGACTGCAGCGCAGCACTCTACCAACTGAGCCAAATCCCAGCCCGATGATAAGATAGGATCTCCCTAAGTTACACAGGCCTTGAACTTGTGATCCTCCTGCTTCCACCTCCCAAATTGCTGAGATTACAGGCGTGCGCCACTGTGCTCGGCTATGTACACATTTTTATCTGGCTTCTCTTGCTCCACACAATGTTTCTGAGCTGCCTCTGCCTTGCTGCAGGTAGCAGTAGTTCATTGCTTTTAACCGCTGAGTAATAATTGCATGGATATGGTACAGCCTCGTTATCAATTCATCTACTGACAAACATTTGGGTTGTTCCCAGTTTGGGGCTCCTATGAATAGGATTCCTAGGAACATCTGTGCGCAAGTATTTGTTATGATTCTGTGTTTTGATTTAGGGTGAGGAGAATACCTAGAAGGAGAATTGCTGAGTAGAGAGGATGCAATCATTGAACTTAGAAACTGCAAGCCAATTCTCCAAAGTAATGGTACCATTTTACAAGCAGCACACACGATTCCATTTCCCCACCTCCTCATCAACTTTTTGTTTAGAATATCTTTGAATTGTAGTCATTCTGATGGATATGATATGATTGCTTAGCTTTTTTTTTCTTTTCATTTCAAAGGACGTTTTAAAGAATTTTCAAGCCTGTCTGTCAAAGCCGGCTCCGACACTGAAAAGGTCCTGTGGGAGGGAAACCGACTGTTAAATTTTTATGGACAGAAGGTTTCCACTCATCATCCCTGTCCCTGGAGCAGTCTTTCCAGCTCTGAGGGCTGTTTGTGGGCTGCCGCAGGGCAAGCTCAAGGCCAAAGCCCCAAGGCAGGACCTAGGGAAGGGGAGGGAGGCAGACAAGCTATTCAGAGCAGAGAAGGGGAGGGACCCTTGCTCAGGGAACCCAGAATCACATTGCAACAGCTTCAGGACAAATCTCAGGGGCAAAGAGTGCCACACACAGACACTGATAATCTAACAAGCAAGTAGCCAGCAGGCACAGGCCTGTTCATAAGGCCATTCGGGGAGTCCCCGGCTGTCCATTCAGCTGCTGTGACCAGCCAACTCAGATATGATAACATTTCCACGGTAGGATTCAGTTTCTTTCTGGTCGGCATAGGCAACTGGAAATTCTCTAAAACCAGTTGCCAGGCATGGGACAAGTAAAGTGGCAAGTATGGGAATCATGCCTTGGGGAGCTAGCTCCTGACTTTCTGGAGTCTCCAACCCTGTCCACACAAGGATGGGGACTGCCTCTAAAATATTTCAGCCCATCTATACCATTATCTTGAACAGCCCTGTTATTGTTAGGTGCCGCCCTCATAGGGTTTTCAATGGCTGACTGTTTCGGGATTGCCTTGGGAGTGGAGTGCCAGGTCCATTACTCCCATTTTTGCAGTGCTGGGAATTGAACTCCAGACCTCAGAGACTGCAGCGCAGCGCTCTCCCAACTGAGCTAAATCCCAGCCCTGAACAGCCCTAGTTTTGCCCTTTTCTTATAGTCATCATCATGCTAATTAGCACCAATTTCAGCAGGAATGAAAACCTTTTGAGCATTCCTGGTGCTCTTTAGCCAAGACTCAATTATTGAGGGAGATAAAGAGATAACTGGAACTCCAGTAGCAGCTGTGGGTTGGGGGCTGCTATATCCTGGCTGGTACTCTTGGCACCTGATTAGAGCAGTGGCTGACTAGGTTAGGGCTTCACCTGAGCCACAGGCAGAGCATGTCTCTCTGGAGGTCCTGGTGCCTTTTAACCTTTCGACTCCCAATTTCAAATCCAAATATATGACAATAAGCATTTCATTTCCAGAAACTTCATTACAATGAACAAAACAAGAACATGATGAGCAAAATAATTGGAATACATAATATGAATAAAATCACCATGTAATTAGTGGTGTGCATCATTTGAATGAAAAAGGTATCATAAGAAAAAATGTATAATCATCTAATAAGAAAAGCTGGCATGCAATCACTATACCAAAAAGCTCAGTTGAAAATACAAAAGCAATGACAGGTAGAAAAAGCAATGTAAAACACTTGTTACACAGTGGCACATTGCACATTGCACAGTTTTGTTCTTGTCTCAACTTCACTTTTTGAACATGTAGTGCCTCTTCTTATAGTTCCTTCAACAAATACATGATCACCCACATTGATCATGAGTTTTGCATTGTTCGAAGGCCTGCCTCTGCCTCGCTTCTTACCTTACTGTTCTATTTAAATGTGGCAGTAATTTTCTCTGCCAATGGAGCTACAAATTGGAGCAATTTTGTCTTGTTCCTGGATGTTTCATTGTATAGGATCCATGCATTTACAACAGCTACCATCAACCGTTTGTAGAGTGCCTTTTTCTACCACTTTCTTGATTTTCTTTCAAATCCATCCACACTCACTTTCTGACATGTGTGTCCTGATGGTAGTGAAAGGGTTAAGATAAATCACAGACACCCCCCCCCCCCCGGTCAAATGTCACTGGAGTCAGGGAGCTTAGACCTTGGATTGGGGGAGTAGAGGCCTATTTCAAGTCTGCTCTGATATTTATTGCAGCGCTTGAGGCAGGTCTGGCGTCTCTCATCTACAAAGCGGGGCTGACCCCTGCCTATTTCTGAAGATGATGGTGAAGGTTACAGAAGATATTAGGATAGGTCCTTTGAACACTTATGTAGAACATGTTCTGATCCATTCGGTCACTCCAATATAGCAAGGACCACATTCTTTGGGTGAACCAGGAGTTTTTGGAGAGGAACCCAGAAAGAGGGCAGTAATGTGGAAAACCAGGCAGAGGCTTACTAGTGATGGCACTTTGGAAGACAGCAGAGGGCAAGGACACTTGGGATTTTTGGTTGTTGTTGTTGTTTGAGATACTGTCACACTATATAGCTGACACTTGTAGCCGTAGCCCTGTGGCATCTGATCTCGTCAGATCTTGGAAGCTAAGCAGGGTCGGGCCTGGTTAGTACTTGGATGGGAGACCACCTGGGAACACCAGGTGCTGTAGGCTTGAGAGACAGACCCGGCAACCCACTCCCAAAAATCAATCTGCCATTGAAACCCCTATGAACAACAGAGAAGCACTGACAATAGTATTTCACCTGTTGTATGCAGGGTTGCTATGAGTCAGACCGTACCTAACAACAACAACATTGTGTAGCTGAGGCTGGCCTGGAACTTGCTATGTTGTCCAGGTTGGCCTTGAACTCATCATCCTCTTGCCTCAGCCTCCCCAGTGCTGGGATTACAGGCGAGCACCACCACACCCAGCATAGGGGAGGAAACTTTTGAACAGGCAATCTTTGCTTAGAAAATCCATTATGTAGCCAAGCAAGGTAGCACATGCCTATAATCCCAGTGACTTGGGAGGTGAAGGCAGGAGAATCACAAGTTCGAGGCTAGAGGCAGCCTGGGCAACAAGACCTTGTTTTCAAATAAAAAGTATAAATGGGCTAGGGGTGCGGCTCAGTAGTAGAGCACCTGCAAAAGCATGTGTGAGACCCTGGGTTCAACTCCCCAGTACCACACACACACACACACACACACACACACACACACACACACAAAACGTCCATTATGTAGGGCACCAATGAAAAGCACTCTAGACCTTGGAGCCCTAGATGGTGAACTCCTTCCAGGTGAACTCCTCCAAAGGACAACCCACCCCAACCCTTCCTATGAAGAATGTAGTGTGGGGAAGGGGCAGAAACCCTGGTTTCCCTGGACTATAAACCAGCAAACTAGCAAAGGGTTCGAGGAGAGGAGGCGGTGCTGGGATCCTAGCAGCTTCCTCTTGGTGAGAACCATGAGTACCCACTTTTCTGGTCTGTTTGCCTGTGTCATGTGAGGGTCATGCTGCTTTGCTCGCCATCCCACCCACTGACAGGGGCCAGGCCTGCCAAGGAGCTGCAGGGCTCCAGCGGGCAAGGCTGCCCCCAGTCCCGCCTCTCCGTGCTCCTTGGAGGCCGCTCCCTTGCCCCGCTGGCTCTGTGGATGCCTGAAACACACTCTTTTAGGGGATATTTCTGCAGTTACTGAGCAGAGAATTATCCTGAACCCATCTTAATAAACGGACTCAAATCAGGAAGAACAGCCAAGGGTGCTCAGGAAAGTGAGTGCGGGCGGGCCCAGGGCACTCAGGCTATTTCTGCATTTGTGGTTTGCAGCTCCTGGAGTGGGGAGGTGCTGAGCATAGAGGAAGCAGTGGAGTGGGGGCACCCAGAGGACAGAGACAGTCCACTTGCCCCAGCACGGTGCTCGGGGTGCGTCCCAGGGTGCTGGACCAGCTCAGGGAATGAGTGCTAGCTGCAGTGTGACCAAACTGAAAGTGAGGCAAGGCTCAAACGCAATAGAATTTGATAGCTCGCTCCCAGAAAGCCCCGACAGCAGGGCCTCAGCCTGCGAAGAACTGGGTTTCGGTGTGGGTGCATTCGATATGTTAAAATGTAGAGGGTTCAGGTTCGCTTCCGGTTCGGGTTTAACATTTTAATTCTATGTGTAGATAGACAACTTTTTCCCCCAATTTTTACGTATAGTAAAATAGGTAATGATAAATGGGGCTGGGATTTAGCACAGTTGGTAGAGCGCTGCTCTGCAGTCTCTGAGGTCCTGAGTTCGATTCCCAGCACCACAAAGATGGGAGAAGGACCTGGCAATCCACTCTGGAGATAATCCTAAAGCAATTAGCCATTGAAAACCCTATGAGGGTCACTATGAGTCAGACATGACTAGACAGCACCCAACAACAACAACGACACATTAAAAAAATAATAAAATAAAATAAACCAGAATTTATGCGGAACCCCATTTTTCATTGGGTTTGGGTTTGGGTTCAATTTGAAGCCCTGCTACCTACACATGAGATTTAAACTTGAATCCTAACTGAACCCAAACCCTGCAAATCTTTATATATTGAACCTGCATCCAAACCTGAATCCAATTTTTTTGTGGGTTTGAAGCCATGCCTTCATCCAAGCCAAAATTCAGGCATCCTGGCCATCCCATCTTGTGGTCCCATTATCTTCAGATGGCTTCCTAACAGCTTTGTGCATCAAGCTGAAGAAAGGAGAAAGGGAGTAAAGGATTACATAAGGCAGGAAGGATTGTAGGAGCCAGGCCTTAGAACTTATTCTCCTCACTTTTCACTCACAGTCTGTTGGCTATCGCTCAGGCACATGTCCACACCTAGCTGCAAGGGAGGCTGGAAACTGTAGTCCAGGAAGAAGGGGAAATGAACTCAATGAACAGTTTGCCAACCACTGATGAAATTTTCCTGAGGAAGACGAGAATGAGCCACTGCCTGGAATTCAGGCTAGTCCTGAGGTGTAGTCAGCTTTCCACTACTACTACAAATACCCAAGACGATCAACTTATAAATAAGAAAGGCTTATTTTGGCTCTCAGTTTTGGAGATTTCAGTCCATGGTTGGCTGGCCCCAAGGCTTTAGTGCCTGTGATGAGGTAGTACATTGGGGCATGGAGTGTGTGGAGAAGTAAAACCATTCATCTCATGACTGGAAGGTGAAAAAAAGTGGAAGAGGAGGGGCTGGGGTCCTATTATCTCTTTCAAGGATACACTCCCAGTGACTAGAAGAGCTTCCATTGGGCCCCACCTCTTAAAGTTTCTACTAAGCAGGAGAACACATGGGCCTCTGGGATACAATGATCCAAACAATAGCACATGTTTTTGTTGTTAGGTGCCCTCGAGTCGGTATCCGACTCATAGCGACCCTCATAGGGTTTTCAAAGGCTGACTGTTTCGGGATTGCCTTGGGAGTGGATTGCCAGGTCTTTCTCCCATTTTTGCGGTGCTGGAAATTGAACTCAGGATCTCAGAGACTGAAGTGCAGCGCTCTACCAACTGAGCTAAATCCCAGCCCAATAATAGCACATAGGAAGTGAGATTTGAGCTCTGAAAAGATAAGGGAGCACCTGATTCAGACTGAGTCCTTCAGGGCCCAGGAACCACTAGTGGCAGTGATTATGGTAGAGAAGAGAACTCAAGCAGGGATGGGCCAAGAAAGCAAGGCTAGGTAGGCCTATCTGAGACACAGAAGGGCAAGGAATTCTTTTTTTTTTTTTTTTTTTTGGTACTGGGGGTTGAATCCAGGGCCTTGCACCTGCATGCTCTGCAAGTGCTAGACCACTGAGCTGCACCCTCTTTCCATTTTTTTTTTTTTTTTTACTTTTTAAGACAGGGTCTCACCAGACTGCCTCTGGTCTCGAACTTGCGATCTTCTTGCCTCCACCTCCCAAGCCTCTGGGATTACAGGTGTGCGCCACCACACCCAGCTCAGAAGGCCAAGGAATTCTAGGTTCTGGTCAGAGACAGGAGATGCTACACCCTTTCTGCCCTTCCGTCCTACCCTCTACACACATGCTACCAGGAACTCTTGCTCTCTCTTTTTCCATCTTCCCCTAGACCTGCCTTTCCTGCAGTGCATATTGTCCATGTTCTGGAAAGCTCCCTCACATGAAAATAACCATTTCCTGGGGAATCATAGCTCAGTTATTGGGGATGAAAGCAGGGGCAAGAAGCAACAATCCAATGAATCAAGTCACACCAAGATAGAATCTGTTTTCTGGGGCTGCTGAGAAATAGAGATGAGAAAATGGATGTAGAGAACCTAGCAGGGAGCCCAGCACATATGTCGTTGTTGTTGTTAGGTGCCGTGGAGTCGGTATCTGACTCATAGCGACCCTCATAGGGTTTTCAATGGCTCACTGTTTCGGGATTGCCTTGGGAGTGGATTGCCAGGCCCTTCTCCCATTTTTGCGGTGCTGGGAATTGAACTCGGGACCTCAGGGACTGCAGCGCAGCGCTCTACCAACTGATCTAAATCCCAGCCCTGCACATACGTTGTTGTTGTTGTTAGGTGCCATCGAGTCAGTATCCAACTCATAGCGACCCTCATAGGGTTTTCAATGGCTGACTGTCTTGGGATTGCCTTGGAAATGGATTGCCAGGCCCTTTCTCCCATTTTTGCGGTGCTGGGAATTGAACTCGGGACCTCAGAGACTGCAGCTCAGCGCTCTACCAACTGAACTAAATCCCAGTCGCACATACGTTAGTGCTTAGTAAATGGCTTATTACTATCCTGTGAGTCTATGTGAGAGAGGCAATGAGGAAGGGGAGATGCTGGTGCTAGCAAAGCCCTGAAAAGTAAATTGCGTCTTCCTTTCCCTCCCAACCTAATGGTATCACTATTAAATTGAGGCCTCCTGCCCATCCCAATGTGAAGACATCAAAATTGTGTTGGTTGAGCCAGCAAGCCTTTAGAGCACAAGGTTAATTGCTAAGGGGTGACTCTGAAGAGCTGGATACCCCTCTGATGTTCCAGGCATCCTTAGCTCTTCCCCAAGCCCTCACCAGCCCTGGCCTCCAGCTGCCCAGCCAGCTGGCCTGTTCTGGACACACTTGTGTTTTTCCTCCAGTCCTGTGCTTCTAGAAAACCCTCTTCTATTCTGCCATCTCCACCACTGAAATCCTGCCAATGTGGCAAGGTTCAGTGCACATGTCAGCTGCACAATGAAGGTTTGATGATGGGAATTCAGAGGGAAAATACCAGGGGCAAAGCAAGTGAAGAAGAAGAGGAATCGATATGAGAGGGAGACAGGTGGCTTCATTCCTGCTTGGCTACTGTGTGTGTGTGAGTGTGTGTGTGAGCGTGTATGTGTGTGTGTGTGTGTGTGTGTGTGTGTGTGTGTGTGTATAAACACATGCATTCCAGAGGAACTCTTCCCCTAAAGAAAATAGGAAATAACACCTATAATCTTCATTGCCAACTAACCAGATGTGATAGAGCCAATCTTTTTCCTTCCCCCACCGCAACTTTGTATTGTTTATGCTATATTAGCTCCAACCATGATACTTAAAGATAAATATAATGAAGTTTTAGGGACTTCAAAAGACTCACCAGCCCTAAGATGCTGCCAAGTGTGTTGTTCTGCTCTTGAGAGAGCCGCCTCCAGGCAGAGGGATGCTTGGAGAAAAGAGAATTCCAGAAAGAAGTCCTTCCTGTTTAAAAGATGAGCGCTCCCCACCCCCTCCCTGCATTGTCTGCGTACTTCTCAGGTCGAGGTTATTATTATTATTATTTTTAGGCAGTGTGCAGCTGACGAAGTGAAGTCGTGTTTGTTTATTTATTGTTTTTTGGTCCCCGAGTTGGAACATAAGATCACTAGAAGAAAAAACTCCCTCTGTGATTCATCCCAGGAACATCTTGCATTCTTGCCAGCAAAAATATGATTAAAAGAACTTTCTGGAGGGCCCCAGATATATTTTAGCAAAGGAACACATCAGCCAAGATGACCAAATCTTGAATATTTTGCTTTTGAAAGATAGTCATCTCTGGCCTCCAAGGGTGCCGTTTTCTTTAGGAGACCTTGAATCACACTCCATGTCAGCTGACCCCTCTGGGGGGTGGACATTGTTATTATAACACATGGGTCGTGGAGGGTGCCACCCACTAGGAAAACACCTAGACATGGTGGCCTAAATTAGTGATATTTAGAAATTTGCAGAAGAAGCATTGGAACTTTTGAGGGCCTGGTGGGTATAGTAGACACTGTTGGTGCCTGGCCATGTCCCCTCAGTTACTGCAAATACCGGTGAGTGTCCCAGGCTTGTGTTTTGGTTTTCATCTCAGGAGCACACTCGGCCTGGACTGCATGCTGGCAGAGCTGGAAGTGCCAAGGAATGAGCACATCCTCCAGGAGCAGCAGCACTTGACCAGTGATAGATGCCAGTTGGCAACTTAACACCCCAACTTCCTAGCCTCTCAGTGTTCTACACTGACTCCTAGTATTCCCCAATGCAACTGAATTCTGGTTGCCCATAGTCAGGACTTGCTTAATAAATTAGCTCCCTTCCTTTCCTGTCTTTTCTGGGATCTTCTCCCAAATAAACCATTTTCAGTCAAATCTTTGCCATAAGGTCTTTTCATGAGGGAACCTAAGCTAACAACCTATTGGACTCACTCAAAACCAGAAGTCTCCCCTCTCTACGTCCCTTACCATTTTTCTCACCACTGGCAATGGACACTGAATGCCCATTTGGGCTATAACCCTTCAGTAGCATGGGGTCTGTGGGGGTACAATTCCGTACTTCTGCATGAAAATCTGATAAGGCAGAATCCAGTTTCATTAGGTAGCCAGTTTAATAACAGGGTCTCATACGATGAGGTACAGATAATTCTAGATACTGCCAGAATCTGCACACTTGGGAGACACATACTCGGGAAGTTCCTTTTGGGTGAGCAGTAAGCATTTGCTGATTGAGTCTATAAAAGAATGAATAATTGACTCATGTTTGTGTCCTTTTTTAGTTCTGAGTGCTTAAGGGTTGAGCCCACATCCCGCTCACGTGCCTTTTAATGGAGCCAAGCAAACTTGGTCATAGTTGTAGGCTCTTGTCTCTGTGATGCAATGTCAAGACATTAGAAAGGTTCTTCCCCATGATTTGTGTCTGAAATTCCTCAATTAGAGCTTCATTTCTTTGTCCATAGCTTTATCATTCCTGGATTACACTTATTATACCAATGAAGGAAATATAATACTTGAGACTTATCATTCATACATCCCATCGAGACACTCATATACCTCATGGAGAATGGGTTTATCAGTTTATAGGAATTCAAATTCAAGGAATTTGAATTTTGTAGGAATTCAAATAGGAATTATAGGAATATCAAAATCCAATTTTGATAGAGAAAACCCAATTCTGACTGCCCAAGGAGCAGAGGTGAGAGGTAGACAAAAATGGAGATCAGAAAGCAAAAGAAGATAAATTTGTGTAGTTTTTCTAGGACTTGAGCACTGCATAGTCACAAGTGAATGTGCTTGGTGATTTTAAAAGAGTGAGTGAAGTTCTGCCAAAATATAGAGCAGTTTCCTTATGCACCTGTAGTTCTTGTACTTGTGAACAATGTCCTTGTTTTTTTTTTTTTTTTTTGGTGGTACTGGGGGTTGATCCGGGGGCCTCACACCTGCATGCTTTGCAAGTGCTGGACCACTGAGCTGCACCCCCAGCCCTTTTATTTTTTTCTTTACTTTCTGAGACAGGGTCTCGCTAAGTTATGCAGACTTCCTCTGGTCTCGAACTTGAGATCCTCCTGGCTCCGCCTCCCAGGCCGCTGGGATTACAGGCGTGCGCCACCACGCCCAGCTACAATGTCCTATTTTTCAACATGTCCTCAATGGAAGCTGCAGTCCCACCTCTCCCCTCACCACATCATGCAGCACCCGAGCTGTCGCAGCTTGACAGCACCCTCTTGTGGCCCGCTGAAGAACTTTCATTCTGTGTTTGACTTTCTCTGATCACTCTTCTGGCTGAGCAATCTTTCTCATTTGGATTTATGTATACTTTTAAATCCTTTTTCCTTTCACTTCTTCCTAGTTAGCTCAGAAAATCTCGACTCTTTCTCCTTCTCATCCTTGTCCTCTTCCTCACCTTCTCTATGCCTCCGTTGTTTTTGTGAGTGAGAAAATGACCCTAATCACCACTGGTAAGTAGGGGAGGAGAGCAACTAAGGACCTTGTGCAAAGGAGATCTGAAGGACCCAAGTGAAATTATACATAGCCAAAGGGAAGTAACTTCAAGACCCACAAATGTGCTCATGACTCCTTATGCCAGATACATAAGGCTCTGGCTACCTTTCTTTCTCCCCTAGCCTTCTAGCCTGAGTAAGAAATGTTGTTGTTGTTGTTAGGTGCCGTCAAGTCGGTATCCGACTCATAGCGACCCTCATAGGGTTTTCAATGGCTGACTGTTTCGGGATTTCCTTGGGAGTGGATTGCCAGGCCCTTCTCCCATTTTTGCGGTGCTGGGAATGGAACTTGGGACCTCATAGACTGCAGAGCAGTGCTCTACCAACTGAGCCAAATCCCAGCCCAAATAAGAAATAGGATGGTGTCTAAATTTCATTATTTACTTGCCATCTTTAGTTGCTAATATTGTGGCAGCACTTTTTTTTTCATTGGAAATTTCCAAGACTTCAGCTATGTTGGGGTTAAGTGGGTTTGGGGAGCTGGCCTGGGAACCCCACCATCATGTATGGCACTAATTTTATGGTAAATGCCTTCCCCATTCCTAGCAGCTGATTTTCAAATGAGCCTTTCAACAAACAGGGTTAGAAATGTGCAAACGTACTCAGATACCAGGGGAGCATTTGTGATGCTGCTAAGATGCTTGGAGAAAATATGGCTGGTGGGTCTGAGGAGGAAGACAGTGATGCCAATGACAAGGTGACAACAAGAATGCTGACAACGACAATGCTGCCAGCGGTGGCAATGAGAACAATGAAGACAATGATAATAGCAGTGACGAGAGTGACAATGTTGATAACAGTGATAATGGAACCAATAATGATGACGCTAAGGACAATGATGATAGCCTTGCTTTACTGGGCACTAACCATATGCCAGGCATTGAGCCAAGTACTCGACTTAGATTAGCTCCCTTAATCATTACAGTCACCCCCATGTGACAGGCCTTTATTTTTTGAATCCTCATCTCACACAGAGGGAAATTGAAGCTTAGAACTTGAACCTAAGCCTGGGTTCAAAGCTTCCAGTCCTAAGCCCTCCTATGGCAGCCCAGTGACCACAGCGAGCTTCCACTATCCCCGTGCAAGTGATTGGCAAGGGGCTCACAGGAATTAGGAGAGAGAGAAAATCTTTGTACTTTAGAAGTCTGTGCCCCTTCCTTCCTTCTAGTGACCCCTCAGAGGGTCTATTTCTGGCATGCTGGTTTCTGGAAAATGTCCTGGTAATGACACAGAATTATAAACAATCTTTTTTCCCAGAACAAAAAAAAAATTAACCTTTGAATCTCAATCTAATTGGAAGTATTTTCTCTTCCAGAGACAGGACCTCCTCCTCTTGGTTCCAAATTTAAGACATTTCTTTGTTTCCAGAAAAAACCTCCCCAAACCGAAGTTCCTCAAGATGCCTAAGTCCTTATACGTGATTTGTGCTTCCCTAGGAAGATCTTGGGGCTGGGATTTAGCTCAGTTGGTAGAGCACTGCTCTGCAGTCTATGAGGTCCCAAGTTCCATTCCCAGCACTGCAAGAATGGGAGAAGGGCCTGGCAATCCACTCCTAAGGCAATCCCGAAACAGTCAGCCATTGAAAACCCTATGAGGGTCGCTATGAGTCGGATACCGACTCACAGCACCTAACAACAACAACAACAACAACAAGGAAGATCTTGAAGCTCTTGGTGACCATAGTCAGTTGATGGTGCTGGGCCCCACCTCTTCCATTTTTCACGATAGCAGATCAGACCTAAGATTTGCACTCTGTCTTCTCTCACAGAACTTTCCCATAGCCACTGCCCATCCTCATGAAAGTTGGTTTCACTTGGAATCTGCGTGGCACCATGGTTTTAGTAAATTAAGGAGTATATTGGGGAACTCATTTCCTTTTTGGAGGACTGCGTAGATCTCAGGATGTAAAAGGCAATCGACTGTAAGGCGGGTGACTATTCTGTGTATTCTTCATATATTAACCAATTTGGGAATACATTCATGTGGTCATTATGTTCACAGCTTTCGTTAAAAAGACCCTGTGCTGATGTTTAAAGCTCAGAAAATTTAATCACTGGAACAAGTAATTGATAATTATTATACCCTATGGGGAAAGAAAGCTCATTTTTTTTTACCCAGTTAGAATTGCTTCTTAGATATTTAGTTCATCCCAGGTCCTGAATGTTGAAACCATGTGTGCATTATATTAAAGGACAAAAATTATGCTTTTCTCATTTGTCTTCCAGTGAGTGGCTGGTGATTTTTATACAGAGTTAGGTTAGTCACTGAGGGTGTGTTTTACATACTGGATCAAAAGTAGAAAATAGACTCAGAGTAGTGTGAAAGGAAGAGGATGGGATTCTTAGCAAAGGTCTCTAGCAAGTCAGCTTTGCAAGAGGGAGAGGCATCTCACCTCTTTGTGGAGGTAGGGGCACATGGAGAGACAATGTGAGGGTTTGGGGAAAGTTGAGGGAGGTTTGGGTGCTGATGGTTTCAGTCTTTTTTTGTGAAATAAGACGGGAAATCAGCCACTAAAAAGAAGATTGGCTTACCAGTTGCCTTTAGATTAAGGGGCTCCAGCCTGACTGTACATTAGAATCACTTGGAGAATTTCTATAAACTCCAATGCCCAAGCTGCATCCTAGAACCATCAAATCAGTCTTTGGAGTAGCCTTTTTTCCCCTTTCCTTCTCTCTCTCTCTCTCTCTTTCTTTTTTTTTTTTTTTTTCCGGTACTGGGGATTGAACCCAGGGCCTCCCGCCTGCATGCTCTGCAAGTGCTGGACCACTGAGCTGCACCCTCAGCCCATTTTTTTACTTTTTGAGACAGGGTCTTGCTAAGTTCACAGACTGCCTGTGGTCTTGAACTTGTGATCCTCCTGCCTCTGCCTCCCAAGCCACTTAGATTACAGGTGTGCGCCACCACACCCAGCCTCCTTTTTTTGTTTTATTAGTGGCTGTTGGTATTTTTAAAATCTCCCAGGTAATTGCAATGTACAGTTAAGTTTGAGGCCCAGTAGTAGGCCATGGCTTTTCAGACTTTAAGGTGCACGCAGATCACCCAGGCATCTTGCTAAGATGCAGATTCTGACTCAGAGGGTTTTGGTTGGATCCTGAAATTCTGCATTCCTTGGTGCTGCTGCTGCTGCTGGTCCAAAGATCCCACTTTCAGCAACAAGGACATAGACAACCCAATGTTAACTAGAAATAATTGATAGCTGCTACATGCTCCATAAAAACTAAAGCTGTAAATATTTTGCAACTCTTCCAAGATATGTGGAAAGCACACATCTTGAGAGAACTTTCAGGTATACAGTTATGTGCCATATAATGATGCTCCAGTCAACAATGGACCACAATATGACAGTGGTCCCATAAGATTTCATCACCAAATAATGTCATAACCATCTTAGTTTGTGCAATCACATTCTAGGGCAGGGGTATCCAACCTTTGGGCTTCCCTGGGCTGCACTGAGTAAACAGGAATTGTCTTGGGCTACACACAAATTATACAATATAGTAAGTACATATACATAATAAGGGGATTGCAAAGAAAATAAATGCTAAAAACACACAATGTTAAAAGATTTTGTGGGGCCACATTACTAGCTGTTCTGGAACTCAAGTAGCCTGTGGGCCACGGGTTGAATGTACCTGCTCTATGGTGTTTGCATAATGACAAAACCAGCCCTCACTGTAGCTCTCAGAATGAGTCACTGTTATTAATTGACACATGACATTCATTTAAAGAATTATTGGTTTAAGGGAAGAAACTTGTCTTGATAGAAAAATCTAGAAGAGGCTTATTTCAGTGGAACAGGGGAGCAGGTCACATCTGCAGACCATTGGGGATGAAAAGAGCTTCCTTAGGAACAGGGCTCATCCAGAACACCTGAGTTGAGACAGAGGCCTGAGGAAGAGACTTCAAAGCCTGAACTAGACCCTCCTAGTCCAGGGGTGGAATCTGCTCAGAGTAGCCCAGATCACTAAGGTTGCTTTCCCTGAAACTAAGTGTACCTTCTCAGCAACTTCTCTCCAGTAGTCCCAGGGACCTCATGGGGCCTTTAAGCAATAGTGGCTTCTGAGATAAAGCCCTCTTGAACTGGTCTCCACACCAAGGTGCTGTTGTTAGGTGCCGTTGTCGAGTCTTCTCCAATTCATAGTGACCCTCATAGGGTTTTCAATGGCTGATTGTTTCGCAGTTGCCTCCGGAGCGGATTGCCATGGCCTTCTCCCACCCACACCAAAGTAGCCACTCCTAAAGTGTTTGCTTAGAGATGTTTGTGCTTCAGACCAGAGGCCTTAGGGCCATCTTTAGCGTCATTTCTATGGTGAAAATGCTTCCAATTCACAAAATAAAATAAAATCCCTTTCTAGAAGATGATCTAGGCCTCTGAGAGGGGATCCCCATATACCCTTCAAATTCCTGGCTCAGAAACCAGGCATTGACAGAGATGGTCTCAGGAACCCTGTTCTGGGCCAGTGTGGAATTCATAGCATATTCTGAGTTTCCTTCAGTTTAACTTGGTGCAGTGTCCTTAACTATCCCACTGAAATTAGGATCATTTAGGATGTTGCTGAGGACATTAGGAATGAGGGTATTGTGGTGTGTGTGTGTGTGTGTGTGTGTGTGTGTGTGTGTGTGTGTATCTTGTTGATGTTAGGTGCTGTAGAGTCGGGTCTGGCTCATAGCAACCTTCATAGAGTTTTCAATGGCTGATTGCTTTGGGATTGCTTTAGGAGTGGATTGCCACATCCATCTCTCTCCCATTTCTTGTGATGCTAGGGATCCAACCTGGTCCTCAGAGAGTACACAGCAGCACTCTACCAACTGAGCTAAACCCCAGCTAGTGCTAACTGCCCACAACCAGGAAATAGATGAGCTTTAAGACCTAAAGAATACTCTAAGTTACCTGAGCAGGTGAGTGTTTTTGCTATTTAAACTAAGCCATAAATGAGACTTCATTTCTAAAGCATCCATGTGTACAGAAGCCCATGGGCTGAAATAGGTCCTTGTGCAAAGCTCTAGGAGAGGAGGCCTGAAAGGCAGCATGGCTTGTGGGAGTACCCAGTGGGGCGCAGATGAGTTAGGCCTGAGCTTGGCTTCATGACTATAGCTTTTTGTAAGGAAAGCCATCACTTTGATTTTGTTTTTCTGGGTGCCTGGGTGTGGCAGAGAAACATAAGATGAATTCACTTGTACCGTAGCCCATTGGGCTGTTTACTCTCCACAAAGTACTTTCACATCTACTGTCTCATCAGTGTCCCTCACTGGCTGGTGAAGGTAGGTGGCCACATCCATGTTCTCCTGTGGCATCTATAGGCCTGACCTTCTGCTCTTCCCACAAGAGCCTGGTGACCTTTGTTGTAACTGGCCTTGAGTGAGTTTTAGCCTCTCTAGCTCATGGTTTCCTTATCTGTCAAAAAGATCAGGAACAGATTGTTGTTGTGGTTGTTAGGTGCCGTGGAGTCAGGTCCCATTCCTAGAGACCCTATGTACAACAGAACAAAACACTCTCCAACATTGTATCATGCTGATACTATGTCAGTGCTTCTCTGCTGTTCATAGGGTTTTCAATGGCTGATTGTTTTCAGGATTGCTTTGGGAATGGGTTGCCAGGCCCTTTTCCCATTTTTGCGGTGCTGGGGATCGAATCCAGGGCCTTAAAGGTCACAGAGCAAGCACTCTGCCAACTGAGCTAAACCCTAGCCCTCAGGAATAGGTTAGAAGAGCTGTAATACCCCTGCCCATGTTGACATGTCATGATTCTACAAACAGTGGGCTTGCAACCATAGGATGAAGCTGAGAACACCATGTTCAGGAAGGCTGGAGTATCCATTATGCACCAAATGATCCAGAAAACATTTCTTAGGCACCTACTGTTGACGAAGTACAGTGCCAGGTCAGAGAAGGGAGACAGCCCCCTACCCCTGGCTCCTGGAGAAACAAGGCAATAGGCAGTCTCAGTGCAGGGAAGTAAGGTCAGGACTGTTGTTGTTGTTGTTGTTAGGTGCCATCGAGTCGGTATCCGACTCATAGCGACCCTCATAGGGTGTTCAATGGCTGACTGTTTTGGGATTGCCTTGGGAGTGGATTGCCAGGTCCTTCTCCCATTTTTGTGGTGCTGGGAATTGAACTCAGGACATCAGAGACTGCAGCGCAGCGCTCTACCAACTGAGCTAAATCCCAGCCCAGGTCAGGCCTAGGCAAGGTTAATTTGGGGTCCTGTGACAGCTCAGTGAGGGTAGGAAAGATCTCAGAGGGCGTAACCTTGAGTTCCATAGTCTGCCAGGTGAGCAGGCGTTGGCCAGAGAGGGCTCCAGGTAGAGGGGGCAGCACCTAAGAAGAACCACCTTCTGAAGTAATTAGATCTTTGTAATCATTGTTGTTGTTGTTGTTGTTAGGTGCCGTCGAGTCGGTATCCGACTCATAGCGACCCTCATAGGGTTTTCAATGGCTGACTGTTTCAAGATTGCCTTTGGAGTGGGTTGCCAGATCCTTCTCCCATTTTTGCGGTGCTAGGAATTGAACTTGGGACCCCAGAGACTGCAGTGCAGAGCTCTACCAACTGAGCTAAATCCCAGCTCCTTGTAATAATTAGACAAGGCATTCCAGGTAACAATTTCGTGACCCCACAAGTCTCCACACCCAGGTACTATACCAGATACTCCCATACACCCTAGGCCCTGAGGCTGTCCTCTAAAGCCTCTATCTGGGGGACATGTAGGTTACACTGGGACAACTGGCTGAGGGCCCTGAGAATGAGGGTCCCATGACCTGCACATCCACATCGCCCACATTCCATTGGGCAATAGCATCACCATCTACTGACTCCTCACACCTCCCACACAGTGTAAACGGGCACAGGCAGAATGGGTGGGTGACCTCACACAAACCCACATAAAAACAATATTTGCAAAACCCAAACAAAACGTTCCCTGACACTGCTGAAGAAATTCCCTCCCCCTCCGCTCGAACGTTAGCCAGTGGCTGCTGTGATGTTCTTTGATTTGAAGAGGATTCCAGCCCAGCCTCTGCCCACACGAATCAACAGCTTGGTGAGCGGGGAGGACGGGCCTCTGCTTCCCTGCAGTCATTAGCTGGCTTCCCAGCTCATCCTCGGGGACAGAGACTTTGCCCCTTTAACCTCTCAATTCCTGAGCTGCTTTTGATTCTCGGAGCACAGCTCAGGCTGCCTGTGCACGCTCCCGCAGTGGTGAGGCCACAGCGCCGTGCTGCGTGTACTCAGAGTCCCCCAGCTTCTAACCCAGGGACCGTGTGGGGAGGGTGCCTGCTGGGAGACTGAACAATCAAGGGAGGAGATGCGGAGAGGGAGAGGGAAGAGCTTTTCTAGGAGGTGTGATGGAAGCAGAGCTCATGTTTCCTTTACCTGGGTTTTGCTAGGTATGAGAGGGAGACTTGAGTGGAAGAACACAGCCTGTGTCAGGGGGCCAGTGGCCCTCCAGAGAAGGGGCTGGAGGTGCTCCAGGGCCACCTTGGGCTGAGGGTTGTCATGCTGGAGGAGGTGGAAAGGAGATTTGGGCCAGGGGCTTCTTTTCCCCTTGCTTCTGAGATACTGCACACTTTCTCTCCACCTGCACGCTGGCCAGGACTGCATCCTATTGGGCCTCGGCCATGTTCCCAGAGACTCTGGGGAGTGGAGGGTGGGACAGCAGGGGACCTGGAGGCCTCCCTGAGAGGATGCACCTCAACTTCAGTCACTCAGTAACACAACCATAGCCACTTCAGGCTGCAGCCAAAGGCAGGAACTACACTGACAAGGGAGACAGAGGAGGAGAGAAAAGAATAAGAGCTGCATTCATTTGCTGGAAAGGATCTGGCCTCCACCTTGAAGAACTCTCATGGGCAAGTGCTCTGTCTTGCAGGCCTCGGCAGGCACATGCACTTCACGCTGAGGGAGAGGCTGCGGGGACTGCTCTTGCCAGGAAAAGAAATACATGGAGAGGTGCAGCCCTCACAGCTCTGCCAGAGCAAAGAATACCTGGGATCGGCCCTCAACGCTAATCCCAGCAACTCCTCCCTGTGGAATCAGTTTCCCCATCAATAAAATGGGCAGAATTCCAGTAGGGTCATTATGAAGATTGAGTGAGGTAAGGCCTGGGAACGTCTCCGCAGAGGGCATGGCACATAGCAAATGCTCACTGGAGTTTGTTGTTGTTGTTGTGTGCCATCGAGTCGTGTCCAAATCATAGCGACCCTTATAGGGTTTTCCATGGCTGATTGTTTCGGGATTGCTTCGGGAGTGGGTTGCCATGTCCTTCTCCTGTTTTTGTGGTGCTGGGAATCGAACTCAGGACCTCAGAGACTGCAGAGCGGCGCTCTACCAACTGAGCTAAATCCCAGCCCAGCTCCCGCTATCTGTGGGAGGAACAGAAGCGTTTGGCAGGCACTTTACCTGAGCAAGGGCCCCTTCTCACCTTTTTGAGCAAGAGAGTTATAGGGGAGTTAAGAAGACTAGATCAGGGCCAGGGGACAAGGGGGATGTTCCCAGGAAACAGTGAGAGCTGGCACCTGAGCCCAAGGTGTGTATGAGGAGCAGGGGAGGAGGCATCCAGAAAGTTGCCTTCTCTCCCTCGGAAGAGGGTTGAAGGAAGCAGACAGGGAGGGAAGGCACCATTTCCAGAAGAGCAGAAAAAGGTAGCCATGATGAGAAAGCAGTCTCAAGGCTGGATAATGCCAGTGCCAAAGGAAGCCCAAAGATGGCCTTCTGCAGACATGGCCTCTCACCACCAGAGCTTGCCTTGGATGGATGGCCACGGGTGCGATCTCTGACCACTGCTGTCCTCGTCCTCATCAGTCCCACCCCAGCTTACCTCCAGCTTGCTTGCTTTTTTTTTTTTTTTTTTTTGCAGTACTGGGGGTTGAACCCAGGGCCTCACACTTGCATGCTCTGCAAGTACTGGACCACTGAGCTGCGCCCCCAGCCCATTTTATTTTTTACTTTTTGAGACAGGGTCTCTCTAAGTTATGCAGACTGCCTCTGGTCTCAAACTTGCGAACCTCCTGCCTCCGCTTCCCCAGCCACTGGGATTACAGGTGTGCTACCTCCAGCTTTTTCTCATCCCTCCCAAGGGCTCTGGCTGCTGAGAGGGACAGGGCAGACCATTCAGGAGGAAACCTGGGGTCCTCAGGGCCTGCGAGCCAGCACAACAAGGATTGTCCTGCTGCTGTTGCTGCCTCTCCCAGCATATCTTGATGCATTCTCGGGCTAGCAAATGTCTATCTGATGGAAGCCATATGCCTTCACTAGACTGTAATCTCCATGAGAGTAGGAACTTTCTCACTCTCACTCACAACTTCAATTGTGAACCTCAACAGAGGGCCAGCATGCCGTAGGATCTAGCAAAATAGGGTGAGTGAATGACTGAATGCATGCACGCGTGTGTAAATGAATGGTGTATCGGAAGGGTGATGGTGTCTGGGCTGAACCAAGGAGAACTTATCTCATGGACAATAACCCCAGTCTTTCTGGCTGCGGGCTGCCTCCCAACTCTGCCCGGAAAGGATTACTGGCTGCCATGTGGGGTCACCTCAGGGCTTCCAGAGGGCACCACAATGCGCCCTGTCATGGGCCTGGTCCACTAGTCACTCTGTCACACAGTTGTTTGTGTATCCTTGGCTTTCCCATCCCCCTTCTCCTGCCTGAGAGAAACTCCTCGACCTGTGCATTCGACACGTTTCGATTGCCTAGAAATTGGAAATATCACCGAGTTGTTCATTTGTTGAAGCTGCCTTCCTGTAGTGAGACATCACTTGCTTATTTCTAACCCCATGGTGTGCTGGGTCACTTCTCTTTCTTGTTTGAGAGGTTGCGTTAGCAATTTGGGGGTGAGGAGCGGAGGACAAGATGACCGCAAGACTAAAGCCTACACAGGTGAGACAGGTGAGGTCAAGAATCTGCTCAGTGAAACTGAGGATTATTGAATTATTATTGAGCCCAACCAGACTCCAGGGCTGCACGGATCCCTGAGTTAGACATGGCGCCTGCCTTCTCCATGGCAACAAGGCTAAATATGGATGCGTTTCCATGGAGAGCCATATCACAGCTGCAGCCCTGCTTCCTCCAGGAAGCACATGCGCTGGGCTCCTTTGGCCTCACAGGAGGTGGCCGGGGGTCTTCGGGAGGTGCCTCGGACATCAAGAAAATGTCTCTTACCTTTGAGGATTTTTGTTTCCAACAAGTGTTCCATTTCTCCAGCCCTAGACCCATCAACATCCCCTCTTCTTGGCTGCTAAATGTTGGGAGAGGCCACAGGTCAGTCAGATGAGTTGACTGGGAAAGTGATGCTGGACCTGATGACCGTTCACACAAGCCATCCCATCTTCACCTTGCTCTGGGGACTGGATTTTCCTGTTACTGGGAGGAAACAGGATGTCACCAGTTGGAGGGAAACAGTGTGACAACTGTAGTGACCCTTGTGTACACACAGTGCTCTTCCAATCATCAAACCTCTTTTGGAAGAGTGATTGCTACAAAAAGTTTCTGAAGTGCTTTCTGAAATTTCCCTTAATTTTAAAACGATTCCATAATTATTGTTATCAAGAGTTTTTTTAATGCCCTGTTCCATATTCATAGAATATTCAAATGTGGCAAGGTTGTATTTTTCCTTAAGGGAAAGTAAGTCTTTGCTGCTTGTTTGAATTTGAGCAAGGCAAATCTCTGCATATCTTAACTGTCTGACATAGGGATGTGGAATGAAACTTTGTTTTTGTTGAAGGCTAAACATATAAGCTGAGTATTAGGCTTAAAAATACCCTGTTTAACATCACTTGGCTATTTAGAGATTACATCATCTGTGTTTATAGCTTAATCGTCTGTTAAATTGGGGCTCTCCAAGCACAGCTATGGGTGTGTTCGTGTATGTTAGGAAATATCTGTAATGTGTATGTATACATAGGGAGCTGGGTTGTGCTCCCCAGTTAACTAAAATATGGAAACTTTTTAAAGACATGGAGAGCACTCTTACGGCTATTTTGAATAGTCTCTTAAGGAAGATTCATGTTGTGTGTTCTGTATTGCAGGCCAAGTGGCATCAGAGCCGAGTGATGGACGACCTGCAGTCCCAGAACCTGTCCATGGACATGACCGACTCCCCTCCTGCCTTGGCCAATAACAGACTGGAGAATGGCATGGCCCAGCTCATCACCACCGAGGCCTGGAATATCAACTCCACCGACCTGGTAAAGAAGGCCCTGGTGACTGTGCCAGCCCCATCCATTCTGAACCCCCCTGCCGAGTCCCAGAGCGGCATGGCTCTGAAGGTGGCCGCCACTGTGCTGCAGCCCCTGTGCCTCGGAGAGAGCCCGGTGGTGATGCCCATTCACATGCAGGTGGAGGGCAGCTCCGCCCCGGAGCTCAACCCCAATGGCAATGCCACCTACGTCATGACCACACAGGGCCCCGTGCAGCTGCCTGTCGTGTTGGAGCAGCACGTTTTCCAGCACCTCAACTCCCCTCTGGTCCTGCCACAGGAGGCCCCCTGCTCCTCCAACACTATCCACAACAACCTCTTCCAGGGGGCTGATGACCCCGAGGCCCAGCCCCAGCTTCTGGACCTGAGGATCCCCAGCCAGCCGCAGGAGCCCACCTTGCCATTTGAAGCTGTGCTCCAGAATTTATTCCCCTCCCAGGGCTCTCTTGGCCCCCCACCCTGTCAGCCTCCTCCCGGATATGCCCCGGTGCCCCCCCAGCCCTTTACCTCCCCTTTGTCCCCCTTGGTCCCACCAGCCACCCTCTTGGTGCCCTACCCTGTGATCGTCCCCTTGCCAGTGCCGGTCCCCATTCCCATCCCCATCCCGGTGCCCCAGAGTTCCGAGTCCAAGTTCAGCCCCAGTTTCCCCAAGCCTCCATCTTCCTTCAGCCTGCACTCCTTTAAAGACCCCCAGACCCCTCTGGA
>VMDO01019666.1:0-39185 GCA_007922755.1 Pedetes capensis
CCTCCATATAGTTTTCCATAATGGATATCTTAATTTACATCCCCACCAACCATGTGCAGGGCTTCCCTTTTCTCTACCTCTTGAATCATGTTCCTTAAACTTGCTCCTTCCATTATCTCCATCTCAGTAAGTGGCACTTCTTATCTTCCCCTTGCTCAGCTTCAAAACATTGTAGTCAAAAGCTTTTACTCCACCTATTTCTGTTTCTCAATAAGTCTAGCTAATTCCTTTGGCTTTATTCCCAATCATACACAGAAAAGAATCACTTTGCACCATATCTACCATAGCTATTCTCATCCAGGACACTACTCATGATTATTGCAGAAGCTCCAAACTGAGTTCTTTAATATGGTCCCCTTCCCAACTTCTGTTTAGTCATTCTTTCTTATTATTGAATAATATTCCTGGTGTGGTTGTATCACAGTTTGGTTAGCCATTGAGTCTTTAAAGGGCTTCTGGATTGTTCCCAGTTTTTCATATTAATATAACCATTTCTTTGTCCTTGGCTAGAGAGAGATTTTCAGTGGAGGTTCTTTTGTTTTGCCTCAATTGCTATTTCTAGAATGAGGGCTTCTTCGCTGCATATCTGACACACATGAAGTAAAACAAAAACCTAGGGAACTTATCACCATACTATTTTTTGGGACTTGAGACTTTAGCTGGTTTTTATCTTTTCTCCACCTTTCAAACTCTATTTTTCCACTGGAATAAATATAAAATTATCTTTTAACTGATTCATAAAAACATAAGAATTATATGCATTTATGAATCACCATATGATGTTTCCATACATGTATGCATTTTGTAATGTTTTATATATAATGTCTAGTTGTATGTAGTAGAAGGAATGGAAAAAGTGTACTACTCCTTCTTCCTGGGGCAGAGGTCACCCTCAATAAATGTTGAACTTTATTTTCACTGTGGCCCATGTGGCTCTTCTCTGTGCAGGTACCTGGAACTGGAAAGCAGTGGCCATCGGAATGAAGTCAGACTGCATTACCGCTCAGGCAGTCATCGTCCTCACACAGAAGTGTTTCCTTATATTTTGGCTGATGACAAGTGGCATAAGCTCTCCTTAGCCATCAGTGCCTCCCATTTGATTTTACACGTCGACTGCAATAAGTATGTGAGATGTTTTCATTTTAGGAGCTGGAAGGTTCTAAGAAATGACTATCTACTCACATTCCTTCTCTCATGTTTCTTTTTCTGCAGAATTTATGAAAGAGTGGTAGAAAAGCCCTTCACAGATTTGCCTCTGGGCACAACATTCTGGTTGGGACAGAGAAATAATGCACATGGATATTTTAAGGTATCTTTTTAGCTCGAGTCTGAACATAAAGTATAAATGTTAATGCTTTCTAATGAGTTAAAAAAGGTGTATTTCAGTTTTTATGGTGTGAAACAAAAATTCTAATTTGTATTATTTAAAATTTTGTATCTATTTCTATTTGTTTGCTACTTTTTTATCCTTATATTTTATTTAGCTGTCAAAATAACTTCTCAATGAGTTTGATATTTAAACATTATAGAGATGATCACAAGGCTCATTCAGGGCAGTTAACATATCATTCTAGAAATTAAGCATTCAAAGTAATAAAAATCCAAAATGTTAATACAACAAATAAGCTCTCCATTGCCAAAACATAACCTTTGATGATACTTTTACAGGAACGTTAATGATAGAAGATTGGAAGCTTTTCAATTTTCCTTATTCATGATCTCCTCATACTCCAGAAATTTAGGAAAAATCTGCACAAATTTTTCAGTCATAGAAAGCAGTCATAATTTATATCTTTAGTACGTACTTGGAGCTTGCAGCCATATCACTGTGGCGTCTGATCCCATCAGGTCTCAGAAGCTAAGCAGGGTAGGGCCTGGTTAGTACTTGGATGGGTGGCTGCCTGGGAACACCAGGTGCTGTAGGGTTGGGAGAAGGACCTAGCAGTCTCCCCCCCCCCCCCGCAAAAAAAGCCTGCCGTTGAAAACCCAAGCAGCAGAGAAGCACTGACAGTAGTTGTACATAGGGTTGCTATGAGTTGGACACTGACTCAAAACAACAACAACAATATACTTGGAACCAATCAAAGAATTTCATTATTAGAGAGGATCAAAAGACATCCCATTTAACTTTCTATATTTCAAGAATAAAGAAATAAAATCCAGAGAATTGCTTGAATGCAAGCCTCTGTGTGACCATTTTCCCCTGCAACTGTGATAGTGCTGCAATGAAAACATAGTGTAATGAATGGTTGTTAAATCAAAGAATGTAGGGCATTATGTTGAAGTCATAGATTTCATGGTAGAGTAGAGCCAGTCTATTTAAAACTGTGTTCTAAGCAAAGCTTATAATTTGAGAAAGGTAGGGTTCTTGTTTGTTTTTTTGTTTGTTTTTTTCTTTCTAGTACTTCAGGGTTGAACCTAGGCGAATGCTGTAGCACTGAGCTATATCCTCAGCCCCATTTTTATTTTTTATTTTTTGAGACAGGATCTCAGTAATTTTCGCAGGCTGCTTCTGGCACCAAACTCATAATTTTCCTGCCTCATCCTCCTGGTTCTCTGGGACTATAGGTGTGTGTCATGGCACTCAGTTAGAAAGGTGTTTTAAAAACTTATTTAAATGTTGTCTGTTAACTGGAATACAGATGGTTTGATTATGTTATTTCATTTAATCCCTAGCCTTGTTAGTGTGGTATAAGGTCCCCTTTTCCTCTTATACACATGCATAAACCTGCTCAGAGAGGTTAAGAATCTTGCCCAGAGCCAGGCAGGAAGTGACACACATGGGGAATTGAATCCATGCTTACAAAGCCTAAAAATCCATGCTCTTTTCCCAGTAAGCAATGGAAGATGTGTGCTGTGAATTCCAAATCTCTCCTCTCTTTAATTATGATAGTCTTTCCCATGGAACCCATATGTGGCCTCTTAGTCCTCACACATCAGTTATGTGTGTAACTCTAGGGGTCAATATCTTCTTTTGTGTGTGCCCCAGTACTGTAGAGTTGAATTCAGGATTTTGCTTGTGCTAGGCAAAGCTCTACCCACAAGCTACACCTCGAGCCCCTTTTTAATTTTTTTATTTTGAGATGTCTTGCTAAGTTTCACAGTCTGCTTCAGGCCTGAACTTGCAATTCTCCTGCCTCAGCCTCCTGAGTCACTGAGATTACTGGCATGTGCCAAGGTATGCAGCTAGAGTTCATCATCTTTCCTGTAGCCTGTGAATGATATCCACTAGAGTTGTGCAGTGCACACATTGCATAACTGTATGTGGTAGACTTGTTTTCATATTGTTGTTTCTGAGTGATAGGAGTTTATACACACATTACCTGTTCAATCCAAACTCAAACAGGAGTTTCATTAACTGCCACACAATATACTAAAATATTTACCATTGACATTCCTAACATGCTATTAATCAGATTAATTAAACTTGTAGGAGACACACAGACCAGTATTTGGCTGGTAAATCTTTATGGGTACATTAAAAAATGTCTTTATAACACTGTACTGTCACCCCTGCCATTAGACATTCTGATTGAGTTTTTTAAAGGGATAAAGTAAAATGTCAATTAAAGAAAGTACATAAAGTTGATGAAGGAAGAAGGGGTGGAAGAGGAAGGACAGCTGGAGTGTGTCTGATGTGAACAGTTCTGAGTTACCATTGGCCTTTGTGTTAAGAGCCCAGCAAGCTGGAAGCTAATTATACCTTAATGGCTAGGGATGCATATAAATTTTGCCTATAAACATGTGATGAATGGTGCCTTCTGTGTAAAATGGGTCATTTCCAGCTAGCATTTTAAAAAAATTCATGCTAATCTTTCTATACTTCTAAGGACTCATCACTGAGTCTTCCTGCAGCTATTTAATAAATCTATTCTCCTTTTTGAATTGAGAAATTAGTTTTAAAAGATCCTTTTCTAAAATAACTGCTCAAATTAGTATTGCTTTCATGACTCAGCTTTTCTATCCCTTTTTTGTTGTTGTTGTTGTTAGGTACCATTGAGTCAAGTTTGACTCACAGGCCACCCTCATAGGGTTTTCAGTTGCAAGATTGGCATCAGTTTCAGTAGTGCAAAAGCCAGAAGAAATTTTCAGGTGGATTCATAAGGATCATTTTCAAGCCCTACTTTTGTGGCTAACTAAAATGATTTTTCCGAACAACATGACTATTGCTACTTAATTATATCTTGACATTTAATCTTAAGGCTTAAAAAATATTATCAATGAGAGGCTACATGGGTAATCATCTATTTTGCCTTATGAATTTCCTTCCCCTGGTAGGAAGTGGAAGTGATGTATTCAAAAAGAATTTACACTCACGGATTTTGGTAGGTCTGTTCTTTAACTTTTTTGTGTGAACCTGATTATTGAACATAATTTGGATAAATGAAAATAATATATCTTTAATTTTTTTCACATGCAGGGTATAATGCAAGATTTGCAATTACTTGTCATGCCCCAAGGATTTATTGTTCAGTGCCCAGATCTTAATCGCAGTAAGTCTATTAGTTCTTGCACTGTGTGATGTGATGAAAAGTGTGCTTCTTGTTTAATTTTGTCCAGAATGTCACTTTGAAATTGGAGTTCACATATAATGGGTGTCAGCATAAACTTAACCAGATTGAACCCTTTATAAATACCACTTGATCAATGTCATGCTTGTAATTCCAGCCTGTCCAACTTGCAATGACTTCCATGGACTTGTGCAGAAAATCATGGAGCTACAGGATATTTTAGCCAAGACATCAGCCAAGGTAAAAAGCTACTCAGAAATACAGTGAGGAAGTTAAAAAATCCTTATAGTAACTAATAGTTCCTTTTACAACTATAGATTTTCACATTTTAGATATTTCTTATACCAAACTATTTACTAGCGCTGGATCAAAATCCTTGTTCAAGAAGAAGGCTTATAAATATTCAAACACTAGCCATTTGTATAAAAAAATGATTCAGTAAATCAGGAATAAAACAGATTACCTGGTTTATACAGTTCTTACTATACCAAGATATATTGCTTAGTTTAGTTTTTTTTTTTCTTTGTTTCTCTTTAGCTTTTCATTACAAGCAAGACTGTGGGAAGAGAGTGTGAAGAATATAGATACTATGATTGTGTCAAGGAAGTGGTTTCCAAATGATTTTTACCACTATGTTACAGTTGTAGGTTTATTCACTAATGTCTTTAGGACATATCAGATTACTGATAATTTCACCAGCTCTTCAATTTTGCGTAGTAGTTATGTAATGCCTGAAGGTTATGTTGTATAGTATATGATTTGTTACTTATATGATATAAATTCTGATTTTTTTTATTCAAGTAGACATACTAATGATATTAAAGATTTTTAATGGAAAATGCCTTTCTTTTGAACTTGACTTCAGTTTGTATTTTTTCAATTATGATTTTTGCTTTAGAGACAGGGAGCAAATTTTTCACAAAAAGAGGAGGCAACTCCCCCCTTCCTTTAAAAATTAGAGGCTTAAATATATTTATAACACTTGGGTAATGGGCAAGCCATTATTACTGTTATACACTTAAAACATTAGATGCCTGCTAGAATGTTTTGCATTTCTGTGCAGCCACGGTCATGAACAATGTAACCCCTTCCTTTGTGCCACAGCTGTCTCGTGCTGAGCAGAGAATGAATAGGCTGGATCAGTGCTATTGTGAGAGGACGTGCACCATGAAGGGAACCACCTACCGGGAGCTTGAGTCCTGGATGGACGGCTGCAAGAACTGTACATGCCTGGTATGACTTCCATTTGTGTTCAGGCAAAGAGAACTCATGTGCCCCGACTCATTAAAAATTTATTAAAACAATGTAATCATGAAAATTTCAAGACCCATTTACTTTAGACACAACACCAAAGTGCCAGCAAACCTGGTCACTTCTAAAGAACTGTGTGCTGCATTATTAAAAACACTTTCTATCTGCAAAGATGATTATGGTTTAGGAAAGCTATAAAGTTTAAGTTTATTGATACACACATGAAGTTAGCAATTTAAATTAGGTTAGAAAGGTGATTCCCAAAGGATTCTTTCCTATAGCTCTTTACATTTCCAGGGATTTTGCCCTCATGTTTTTATTAGTGCATTTTAATGAAACTAAACTGTATACAGAATTAAATATTGTGTCCTGATTAGTCAATATAAACAAATAATGGAGTTTAAATAAATAAGACACTCTTAAAGAGTGTGCTAATACAGTGACATATAAATTATACAGTTTAAATATATATGATTTTTCACGAATTGTTCACTAACAAAGTAAAATATTTTTGTGCATTATGATTTTAAAATTGTATATTCATTTTCAAAGAGAAGTTCAAAACAAGTTTGGTTTTGAACTTTTAAATTCCACACGAATTCATCTGTTTAAAAGCTTGCTTTCTGAAGTCAGAGATCTGTGTGAATTAGCCTTTAACAATTTTTTCTCCATGCTCATTCAGTTTATTCAGAAGCAGACTGTCATGCATATGAAAAAGATTAAAAGTAGTTCAGAAATAACTGTGTGTGCGTGTGCATGTGTGCATATGATATGACTTTTATCCAGGAATGTAGTACGTTCCTACAAAAATTATAACACTTTACAAATATAGTGAAGCCTTCCAGAGGTTGTGAAAGGAGGCACAAAAATCTAATTGAATAAAATACAGGATGTGGTACGGTGAAGTCAATAAAATGACTAAGAAAGTCTGAGATGCCAGGTGCTTGGGAGCTCTGGATGACCTTTAGGAACCAAAGTCCTTGTGGTCTGTTTGCAGTTTGTGGCCTCCTTGTAATGATTGTGAGTGAGCATTGCTTTGCCTTGTGAGACTGGCCTGTCCAAGCTTAAGTAGCCACTGGAAAATTCTAAGTCTTGAAACTGGGACTTTCAGGTTGGCAGTAGCTATTCCACAAATTTCCTGGTTTGTTGATGCTCTTTTTGTGAGTAATCTGGGGCTAGTTGGGTGATCCAGGCATACCTTCAGCCTGCTACTTCCCTGTTGGGTTGTGCCTTTCGCTTCACCTGTCTTTATGCACTTCCTTATAGAAGATGAGCCTATAGGCATAGCATTGTGGCATCCGATCCCATCAGGTCTTAGAAGCTAAGCAGGGACGGTCCTGGTTAGTACTTAGATGGGAGACTGCCTGGGAAAAGCAGGTGCTGTAGGCTTGGAAGAAGGACTGGGCAACCCACTCCCAAAAAACAATCAGCCATTGAAAACCCTATGAATAGCGGAGAGCACCACAATAGTGTTTCGCCTGTTGTACATAGGGTTGCTATGAGTTGAACACTGACTGGATGGCCACTAACAACAACAACATAGAAGATGAGGACTCTGCCTCAGTTATGGTCAGCTCTTCACCAGAAGATGAGAACCAATCACCAACTGTGTTATAATTCAATTTATGAATTAAGAGTGTTACTGCATAACAGCTAAAGAGAATAGTGGTATTTATGGCAATGGTGAAGAGTTTGAATTTTAAGAAATGGATTAAAACAATCCTCAAAGGCTTTTGAATTCTTACTTGCAAATTCTTTACATGTTGTTTGCTTTTCAGAATGGAACCATCCAGTGTGAAACTCTGATCTGCCCAGTTCCTGACTGCCCGCTTAAATCGGCCCTTGCATATGTGGATGGCAAATGCTGTAAGGAGTGCAAATGTAAGCATAACTCTTAGATTGAATATTTTCTTGGGAAAAAATAAAGCTTCATACTGATAAATATTTAACCCAATGGTTTAATCTGGGCATGCTAAGTAGCTTTCAGAAATGATGTAAATAGGAAAAATACTTTATCTATTTTGGTTGATCTGTTCTTTTCTATTTTAAAATGCTGCTCTTTTATTCTAGTAGGATAGGTCCCCCCCTTGGAAGACTGTATTTTGTATATTGATGGTAGTAGGAGAGATATGCAAGAAATTTACTAGAAAGTGTTTTACTTGTTATGCTAAATATAAATACCTCCCAAGCAGACCAAGAATAGTCCACACTCAGCCACAACAACCAAGGAAATCCATGACACAAGTGACTTTCCAACAGCAGATGATATGCTGTTCCATTAGCCCAAGTCCACATTATTATAGAATTATCCAGTGTGTATGGGGAACATGGCCTTCATACAGGAAAAGAAAAGGCTCACATAAGTATTGTTGTTATTGGGTGCTACAGAAAAGGCTTTTTTGCCTTTTGATACTTCTGATGTGAGGAAATGCTCTTAGAATCATGCATAACTATCCAAAAATGTGTTCTAGACTATTCAGTGACAGAAATCAATTCAACTATATGACTTATTTTTAAAAAGATTTCATTTAAACCCTGGTTAAAAGGAACACTTAAAATACTTTACTATTTTTTGTTTAAAGTAGTCATATATATAAATACTGAGTTGTTATCAAGTTTATGGAGCTATTTAAGTGCAAGAGTGTTCATATGTATATGCTCAATAAAGACAGAGGCAGAAGAAGTAGAGAGATAGAAAGAAATAAGAGAGGGTAGCACATGGAGAGGGAGAGGAATTAGTAGCTACATTTGCTAGGGTTTATGTCCACCTGCTTTACCTTTGTTAGACCTAACTGTTGCCTACACAGTGTGCCTGTGGTACTACTGGTGAGAATGACAAGTTAGCAGAGAAAAATCAGATTTAATTCCCTCAGGAGTTCATTTATATTTAGTTATGTTAGGCTTTACATTGAAGCCAATCTATTCCATAGTATAAGGCTACTCAAGTAGGCTTGGGGAACCAGGAAGGATTGAATATATTTTTCTTTACATGAGTCACCAACTAATTTCCTTGGTGAGAAGTAGTTTGTGTTTTCCTTGGACTACTCTTATTAACTAGAAGCTGTGGAAATGTTCTGTAGTTTTCTTCCTAGTTGTTTGGAGGTAGGGGGAGGGAAGAATATATTTTAGGCTTTGTATTCATAATACAACAGCAAGAATCAGACCTTTCCTTTTTACTTCTTTTGTCCTTTCCTCCCATAATTCTATGTTGTTACCAGTGAATATAACAGATTTGCATTAAGTGATGTCAGTTTTATTAGATACAGGCTAATTGAAATAAGGGCTGGGATTTAGCTCAGTTGGTAGAGTGCTGCGCTGCAGTCTCTGAGGTCCCGGGTTCAATTCCCTGCACCTCAAAAATGGGAGAAGGACATGGCAACCCATAATGGACAAGTTTCAGCAAACTTCCAGACTAAGACAGACTAGGAAGAAGGACCTGACATGGCAGCCCACTCCTGAAACAATTAGCTATTGAAAATTCTATAGATAGCAGACAAGCACTGTGAAATACAGTGCTGGAAAATGAGCCCCCCAGGCTGGAAGGTATTCAAGAAATGACTGGGGAAGTGTTGCTCCTCAAAGTCGACCTTAATAGTGGGAATGTAGTAAAGCCCCTGAGACCTCCATTTGCAGTTGTAGCATGACTCAAAATGAGAATAAACATATTGGCTGCAACAATAGGCTCAAACATAAAAAGATCATGTGCATGGCACTGTGTCGGAGAATGTTTTATTTTGTTGTACATAGGGTCACTATGAGTCAGATCAAACTCAAGGGCACCCAACAACAAATACCTATTATACCATTTTGATGTAGATGCAAGTCACTCAGTTCCATTATAATCTTAGGGGACCACCTTCATCTATGTGTTGGGTCATTTACCTAAACATTATTATGAAACTCATTGCTGAATTTATGGGCTGCTTTCATTAAACAATAGAAAAAAATGTTATTATATGTATACCTTTCCAAAGAGGAACTTTCTTGGTTTTGATAGGAGATGATCATTTTGGGAGGTTTAATTCTTTTCTTTTCACATTCATATAGATGATTTTGTCACTTAAAATGCACAGCAAAATGGGGGGCATTAAATGACTGCCACTCAAGTATTTGGATTTTTTTTTTTGAAAAAGGATGATAATCTAATAAAATTGATTTGGAGACTTTTGGATTTGTGTTCATGATTTTTGAACAAAAATTAGTGGGATACAATTCACTAAGAATCTGTTAATAATAAAATGAGTGGATATAATCTATATAATTTATTTAGGTTATGTTGAGAGACAAAATAATTTTGGAACAAAATGATGAATTATCATAACTATCTCTATAGTCTCTATAGTCTCTATAGGAAGCATGGAAATTGTCTGGGATGTGCCGGAGGTTCTCATGAAGGAACATAACTATAAACTAGGTGGCATTATAGAGACACAGAGGCTACATGGCCACAAGGCCATTACTGAGAGAGGAGAATTACGCAATAATGAAACAGGTAGAAATAGCAATAGAAAACAAAGTACATTGCTCTGCATACCAGATGAAATATTTTTGCACTATTTCTTGAAAGTCTGTGGTCATTAAGCAATATTATGTCATAGAAAACAACTGAATGAACTGAAAGTAAATGGCATCACTGTAAACCGTGTATAACAGCCTCGGTCTGGATTTAGTTTTTCCCACTAGAATTAGTTTAATTTAATATTCAAAATAACATGGGATAACTCAGAGGATTAAGATAGTTTTGAATTCTATAGGTATATGTAAAAACATGGCCAATTTATTTTATGTAATACTTTGATAAGTTAATGACCTTATTATAGGAAATCGTTTCACTAAATTTTATTAGAGATTTTTTTTCAAGATAATCTTATAGGCTTCCCAAATACTACCATTAATTTAATGTTATTAAAATTTTTTTTTTTTTGCTATGCTGGGGGGTTGAACCTAGGGCCTTACACTTACTTTGCAACTGCTCTACCATTGGACTTACAGCCTGTTTTTTATTTTTTATTTTGAGTCAAGGTCTTGCTGAGTTTTGCAGGCTGACTCTGGCCTCAAACTCATGGTCTTGCTGCCTCTGCCTTCCAAGTCACTGGGGTTACAGGTGTGTGCCACTATACCAAGCCCTATTAGTAATTTTATATTGATTATTTTTCATAAAGTCTTCAGAAAGTCATTTGGCATACTGATACCTTTTAAGTGGGTCTTCAAACCCATGAAAAATTTGGTTCAGGTTCGGGTGTGTGTTCAATATGTGAAAATTTAGATTATTCAACTTGGGTTAAGGTTCAAGTTTAAAATTTTTAATCCTACGTGTAAATAGATGAATAAAATTTCTTTCAAGTTTTTCTATTTTTAAATAGCTAATGATACAAAAATAAAATGGTAAAAACTCAAGTTTTCACTGGTCTCAAGTTCAGTGGGTTAGAAATTATTTAAAATACTTGAACCAGAACAGGTTCAGGGTGCAAGTTTGGGTTTGGTTTGAAGCCCTGCTATCTACACATAAGATTTATTTATTTATTAAATTAATTAATTAAGTAGTTTTTGAGACAGAGTCTCACTTTGCAGTCCAGGCTGGCTTGGACCTTGCTATGTAAACCAGGCTGGCTTCAAATTTGAGTGGGTCCTTCTGCCCCAGCTTCCTAAGTTCTAGGGTTACAAGCATGCACCACCACACCTGGATTACATAGAATTTAAACCCAAATCCAAACAGAACCTGAACTCTCTGAATTTTAACATATTGAACTCTCACTCAAACCTGAGCCCAATTTTTTATGGTTTTAGAGCCCTATTTTAAAATATTACATAAATTGATAAATGCCAAGTCAGTGGAAAAATACCAAACTGGTGATATATTAATAATCAAGAATAATTACAATTAACTTTATAGTATTTAGATTAATTACTTTGGGGTACTACCTCATCCATTATAATGATCTTTAGAAATATATAAATCTACTGTTAGTGAGCTTATGGCAGGGCTGGGATGTGAGGAAAAGATATTGCAGAATCACAGGATGATGGCAATGTCACAGTGACTTAGCTGGTGTGTCTTGTATGCCAATTGTCAATAGTGTAAGTTGCTTAACTCTGTCATTCTTTCTGTCATTCTTTCTTCCTAATCCTATTACACATGTTTAAAATTTTTATTAAAAATAATGCATGCATACAATGAATATTCAAAACTTTAAACAGATATAAAATAAAGCAGAAAAACCTTTATTCTCTCTCCCTCAAACTTAGTTCTTGTGTATATTTTTATCTTGAGACAAGGTCTCCCTAAGTTATGCAGGCTGCCTCTGGCCTTGAACTCACAGTCCTCCTGCCTCCATCTCTAGAATCACTGGGATTACAGGCACATGCCACTGCGCCTAGCCCCAGATGATTTTTAATGCAACCACTCACATATGACCATGTAGGCTTTCTATATAATGCAAATGATATCATATGTTTCCTGGTTCTTTTAATTATATATATATATATATATATATATATATATATATATATATGTTTTCATGTCATTTAAAAATTGGTGCATATTATTCCACTGTATAGTTTGTGGGAGTTTTGTTTCTATCCTTGGGCTGGGATTTAGCTCAGTTGGTAGAGCGCTGCGCTGCAGTCTCTGAGGTCCCGAGTTCAATTCCCAGCACGGCAAAAATGGGAGAAGGACCTGGCAATCCACTCCCAAGGCATTCCTGAAAAAACAATCAGCCATTGAAAACCCTATCAGCCATTGAAAACCCACGGCACCTAACAACAACAGAAGGATTTTTGGTTGCTTCCAATTTGTTGCTTTTATTTTTCTTGTGAGAAGGAACAGTGCAAATTATCATTCACACGTTTTTGTTTTTGGTTTTTTTGTTTTGTTTTGTTTTTGTTTTTTTTTCCCCAGTACTGGGGATTGAACCCAGGGTCTCGCACTTGCATGCTTTGCAAGTGCTAGACCACTGAGCTGCCGTCTCCAGCCCATTTTTTTACTTTTTTGAGACAGGATCTCGCTAAATTATGCAGACTGCCTCTGGTCTTGAACTTGTGATCCTCCTGCCTCTGCCTCCCGAGCCAAGGGGATTACAGGTATGCACCACTGCATGGGGCTGACACACATAATCTTGATACCCATTTATATGGCTTTATCTATGGAGTAGATTGCTAAGGGAAAAGTTAGGGGGTCAAATCCTAGTGCAATTTACATATTGCCAGCTTTTTACAAATTATTTCATAAAAGTTGGTCCCAGATATTTTCTCCCTTTAGTAAGGGAGTACTAGGTAGAAGTGCTGAGGGGAGCTGAGCATAGTGGTGAATACCTGTGTAATCGCAGCGACTAGGGAGGCAGAGGCAGGAGAATCACAAATTCAAGACGAGAGGCAGTCTGCATAATTTAGTGAGAGCCTGTCGGAAAAAAATTTAAAAAATGGGCTAGGGGTGCAGCTCAGTGGTATAGCACTTGCAAAGCATGCAAACGCAAGGCCCTGGGTTCAACCCTCAGTACCACACACACACACACACACACAAAAGGAAGCACTGAGGAAAACCTGAAGGACATTTTTCTGTTTCCCTGGGTCTTTAGAAAAGGCATTTGTTGTTAGATGCCCTCAAACAGCCTCCCACTCAGAGCAACCCTCATAGAGTTTTCAATGGTTGATTGTTTTGGGATTGATTTGGGAGTAGATTGCCCGTCCTCACGTGTCTTTTTTTTTTTTTTTTTTTTTTTTTTTTTGCAATGCTGGGAATGGAATCAAGGACCTCAGTGCAGAGCAGCACCCTAACAACTGAGCCAAACCCCAGCCTCTTGAAAAGGCATTAGGGAGGCTTTTTTTTTTTCTTTTTTTCCCAAGCCACCTTGACAGGATAAGACCAATTCACAGGAGATCCTTTAATAAGAGATAGTCTATTGAAGCCCAAACATTTTTGTTTTACCACAAACAATGTCTGGTGAGATTATTGTTAAAATTACCTACTTTTCTGCATCTTCAGGAAGTTCCATAGATTGGATGAGACTATATCAAATTAATGTGTTTGGAAAGGAAAGTAGTTTTCTAGAAGACATAGCATGAGACACTGCCCTGTGATTGGGAGGGTTTATACTGTACCTATTTAATCATGTTTTATTTTAAAATAACTGAGAACACTCAGCTTCTAGTTCTTCACTCTGAATTGTAATTTATTTTCATTATTAAGATCCTTGAATAAATGTATTTTGTGGATTTTATTATTTTTCATGCCCCATTACATTTTCCCAAAAGAATTTCTGTCCATATAATAAAATTACTTAAGTGGCCTAAAACTCTTCAGAAGAAAGCTTTATACAAATCTGTCTGTAATAATAATTAAATCAAACTGTCTAGCAGAGTTTTAGGGGACTAAAAATGGAACTGTTTAGATCATCAGAAGATTAGTCCTCTCTCTTACTAGTGTAAAGCTTTGAAACAAGTAAGAGGATTTCAGATTTGTACCAAACCAAAGAGCAGTATTCTAGGCATCATTCATGTGAGACTCAATTTAAGATGGAAGAAAAAACACTTAGGCAGAAAATACAGCTTCTTATCTGCAACAGTGTTAGGTAATTGTTTTAAAAATGAGCTTATTTTCTTCTCACCAGAGATCATACAAAATGGCATTTTGAAATCAGAATAGGGAAAAATAGAATATATGCAATTTAAAGCATCTTAGAAGTTGATTTTGGAAATTATGTGCAAAGTGATAACTTAGGAAGACCCACTGCACAATAAAGCTTAATGGATATCACAGTGTCCACTGGGGAATAAAGCCACAGTATCCTCCATATCCAACAAAAAGTGCAAGGCAACCATTGAGCTGTATACACTGGATTCTCCATTGGGTGCCTTAAATACTGGATGTGGCCCCTGTTTTTCTGTGCATATTTGTAGACTATATAAAATTGTTATAAATTAAGAGTTAAATGGGGTAAACCTAGTGGTATAGGAGTTCAGCATAAGGAATAGACAGAAAAGAATTCTCTTTTTCAGCTTAGAGATGGTTCTGATGGAGTATAATTTAGGAACATTTCTTTTTATGCAAAAGCTAGCCCAAGCTCAAAAGTATTTAACTATAAAGATACATTATAAAGAATATGAAATTGCTTTAAAAATTATTCTTGGAGTTAATAGTGGTAAGAATGGAGCTGCATCCAATTCTGGAATGTTAAGCTTATAAAACATCTACTTATTAAAGCATCCATATTATGTAGACATTGGGTGTAGACTTTGCTTCTAAAGGCAGTACCCCTTTCCCCCAGCTACTGGAATGTTATCTCTATTAAGAACTTGGCTACATGGTCTCTGGAGTTTGGGCAAAGATGTAGGGCTACACTACATTTTTAGGATTTGAGGCCCAGACCTTAGTATTTTTGGTTGTTTTATATTTCAGTGACATTATAGGTATAAAATAATTTCTGGACTGCCTTTATAATGGCCCTCACTTACAAATATCCTTTCAAGTTATAAAGCGACGTCTTACAAACACTGTGCAATGAACTGAGCAATTTGGGAAAGAAAATAGATAACAAAGATATACTATTTATGATTTTAACTGTTGACTAGTAACCTCAATGATCTATGGCACACATGATGGTAATTTTGCTGAGACCTGAATTTTCCTCAGGTAAGTGATGAGGGCTCTATGCAATAGCAGATCACTTAGGTCAATGTTTCTCAAATTTGAATGGAAATATGAATCACTTGGGGATCTTGTTAAACTGAAAGTTCTGATTCAGTCCTGCTAGGATGGGGCCTGAGAGTTTGCATTTCTAACCTACTCCTAGGTGATGCCAACATTGCTGATAAAGATGTAGCTAGTGGGTGTTCTATTAGCTAAACTTAGCTAGCATATCTTATGACACTAAAACTAAAACCTAGCTTTTCTGACTGGGATCTCAGTATAGCTTTTCTCCTTCTCTTTTTGATCTCAGGTATGCAGTAAGGTCTCAAAAATATATATTACAGAGTTTATATTTTCTGTTGACATTTCCAAAGTATTTTCTGAGTCTGAGAACTTAATATGAATCATTCCCCTTCTCACAATGTCTACTGGCTGGCAGATGGGGAAACCAAAGCTTCCTTTGTTTACCAAAAAAAACCTAGACATTCAAATGGCAGTGTCACAATTTGAACATATGCAGTTTCTCATATACTGCCTCTATGATGAGTAACATGTTATTAGTGATTCAGAAAATCAATAGGAATGGAGAACTGGAAGAGTGTGTGAGGTTCTGGAGACAAGGATCATATGTTAAAAGGCTGGAATTAGGCTTATTACGGTTTGCCTCCCCATACCCACAAAACAGTGTTGGAGTTTCTTCCCCCCTAGTAGTGGGAGATTGAACTGAGGACCTTGCACATGCTAGGCAAGTGTTCTACCACTAAGCTGCATCACCACCCCAGCTCCTTTTTTATTTTTTATTTTGAGTCAGAGTCTCACTAAGTTACACAGGCTGCCTTTGGCCTCAAACTCGAAATCCTTCTGCCTTTGCCTCCTCCTGAGTTGTTGGCATTATAGCAGTGTTCTATGGCGCCTGGCCTCATGTTGGAGTTTAATCTCCATTGTGAAATATTAGGAGGTTGGCAACTTAATCTGAGTTTGGTGTTTAGAGATGGCGTATTTAGGAAATGATTAGGATTACATAAAATCAATGAGAGAGACCAGAAGATCCTCATGAGCACTCCTTGTCTTTTGTCACATGATGCCTTGTGCCAGCTTGGGACTCTGTCAAGAAGGCCCATCACCACAAGTGGCCTTTTGACCTTGGACCTGTAGGGACTGTGAGTGAAAGAGAATCACTCTCTTTTCTTTCTTTTGTTTTTTTATAAACAAATTAGTTTGTGCTATTGTGTTATTAGTAACAGAAAACAGGCTAATAAAGAAAATTGACACTGAAGAGTGTGGCTGTTGCCAAAAACAAATACTTGAATCTGTTGAAGCAGATGTGGAACTGGGTTATGGAAAGAGATTGGAAGAGTGTGGAGGAGGAGGCGAGAAAAAGCATAGAATGCTATAGGCAGAGTGCTCTGGGCAATTCTGATGAGGCCTCAGAAGATAAGGAGACAGGGAACTAGAGCCAGATGGAAATGAGGATGCTTGAACATGCTCCCATTCTTGTCATGTGATGACCTAAGCCACCTTAGGGACTTTGCCAGCAAGAAGATCATCACCAGATATGGTCCCCAGAACTGTGAGACACAGCAACCCTCTTTTCATTAAAATTTACACTGTTGTGATATTGTGTTATTAGCAACAGAAAATGGACTAATAAAGCATATGCACATATGTAGGAAATATAATTTTATAATACTCATTTCTCCATAAGAAAGGATAGAAAAGTCAAATGTAAACCATCCAGTGTTCATTCTTAAAATGAAGTATATATGTGTATTATAAGAAGCAAGACTTTTCATTAATTTTTAGTACCTTATTCCATATGGAACAGAAATTGTTGATTTGCCAGTTCAGGAAAATAATTTCAAAGGCAAACTCTTCTGGTATTTGTTTTTTTTTATGTTGAAAGCACATCAAATTAAAGATCAGAAGTAAAAGCTCAAGACCTACCTGGATTGCTAATTGGAATATTTCAGAGTCAGTGATCATGTAGAATTCTTTGATTCTAAAATCTATTTCTTAATTTTTTTGCATATTTATTCGATGAAATTTCCTAAATACTATGAAATAATTTACATCTGCCTGATTTCCCAGGCTTTTAGCAGTTTGCTACCCTTACATCAGATATATAGTTTTAGTTTACACTAGGTGGTTCTACTGAGATAGATTTTGCTATTTCCTTGATAAATTAAACTGTTCTCATCCAGCTTGTAACTTTTAGTGCCTCACATACACTGATTTTGGCTTTTATTGAATATCTTATAAGGATAAGATTAATAAAAGCAAACTGGTATGAGTAAACATTCAGACAGTATGTTTTCCACTAGCTAAAATTCATTTTCTCCTTTCAAAAAAGTCTCCCACTAATCCATGTTCTCCGAATTGTGCTCCTAGCCACTTGGGCTGTTAGGATTATTTCAAAGATTATGGCCTAGGAGAAATTTGGACAACCACACAAATGTATTTTATGATGTTCAATCTAAGGGTAGGCAGATGGCCCTGGATATTCCCTGTCTTTTTTTAAAACCTATTAAAGCCTTCTGTTGTTAGGTGCCGCCGAGTCAGTGTCTGACTCATAGCGATCCTCATAGGGTTTTCAATGGCTGACTGCTTTGGGATTGCCTTGGGAGTGGATTGCCAGATCCTTCTCCCATTTTTGTGGTGTTGGGAATTGAACTCGGGACCTCAGAGACTACAGCGCAGCACTCTACCAACTGAGCTACATGGGCTGGGATTTGGCTCAGTGGGTAGAGCGCTGCGCTGCAGTCTCTGAGGTCCTGAGTTCAATTCCCAGCACCACAAAAATGGGAGAAGGGCCTGGCAATCCACTCCCAAGGCAATCCCAAAGCACTCAGCCATTGAAAACCCTATGAGGGTCGCTATGAGTCGGATACTGACTCGACCGCACCCAACAACAACAACAACAAAGCCTTTTGAACCACTTTCAGGCTTCCATATTTGTAGAATTGTGTGTAAGAAAACATGAACTGTGAGCTTTCTTTTTTCTTTCCTTTTTTTTTTTTTTTTGTCTGAATTGTCATTGTTAGATTTTGGAAGCTAATTCTTTATTATGCATGGGAGAAGAGAAATGAATACATCAGATAACACATTCTTTTCACACTATTTCATGAGTACACATCATGCTTTTAAATTCACACAAAAAAAGTGAGCACTCCTGCTCACAAATTAGCATATCATCTCACAACAAAAGCAATATTAAGAATGTCCCATTTATGTTTATGCCTGCAGTCTACCTTCAACATTTCTCAGGACCTGAACCTCAGAAGGGTCACTTTGATTTGTTGGTTGGGAAGAAAAGAAGGAGTGAGATAGTGTAGAACAAGATAGACATTGGGATTGTTCACTGATTAATCTATTAATTTTCCTTCAGACCACAGTTCCTGAATGCTGAGAGACTTAGAGCCAAAGAAGACAATGAGTAGAATGTGAAGTGGGGTATAAGAACTGGATTAACACCTGGGCACCCTGGCACATGCCTGTAATCCCAAGGACTCAGGAGGCTGAGGCAGGATTGCAGGTTTGAGGCCAGAGGCAGCCTGGGAAACAGTGAGATCCTGTCTCAAAATAAAAAAGTGAATGGGGGTGCAGCATCAGTGGTTGAGTGCTTGCATAGCATGGGGAAGACCCTGGGTTTAACCTCTAATACTGAGAAAAAAGAAGAAGAAGTAGTAGATTAACGGTCTTTCTATATGTCCAGGAGTCAATTTAGGAGCCAGAGAGTTTGGAATCGTCCTAGAAATAATAGTATAGGATGATGAAGGTGAAATTATGTGTCTTGCTATTGAGTCTCTTTTCTATAAATTCCATTTGTTTGAAAAATAGTTACTGATCACATCCTATGAAATAGGCTCTATTGGACAATGCAGATACAGTGGTGAACAAAGTAAGATTTCTTTTTCCTCACAAACCTAATAATCAAGCCAGGGAGAGAGACATTAATTCTAAAATGATCAAGTATGCAGTTCAATGTTATTATATTAGGTGTTGATAGTGCACCTGTAATAAATGAACTTTAATTAGCAAGGAGGTCAGTAAAAGTATCTCTGAGAAAATGATATTGAGATATGATGAACAAATGATATTAAACTTACCTTGCATGAAATATTTACATGTATTTGAGTCTTCTTGTAGGATTTCTATTATTTCCTATTGATATTTCTCTCTAATGGTGCTGATTCTATACTGTTTTGATGACTGTATCTTACTAGGACTATTTACCTTTGGATTATTTATTTTATTTTTGCCTGCAGAATTTTTTATATATATTTTGAGAATTATCTAAATGGCTTTAAAATCCTAGTCACATGTATAATTGATTCTGGTACCTTTTTAAGATAATTCTTTTATGAATACTACAAATTATTTTTGTTATTCTTGTTTCTTATTTTATATATCTTAGTGAAAGAAGTCTCGTGACTTAAGATATGAAATACTTCAGTGGTGTAGTGATTCTGGGTGTTGACAAATTCATGTGTTTGGCTATGGAAATGGAATGCTTAAATGGTGAGGGAATGAAATTCACTGAATACCAGGAGGAAAGGAAGCAAATTTAGATTCTAGGCTTTGAACAAGTTTTCTAAAAATCACTTGAAGTTTCCCAAGACACATTCTAGGTTAGCTTGCAGAGGAAGTTGTTTTCAGTTTCCAAATTCCCCAGTGACTCTAACAAAGATAGATGATATTAATGAGAAGATATAGTAGTAGCTATAAGAGATGATGCCATAATGTGAAGAAGAAAGAGTGGTGTTTTAGAAATGATGTTCCTTCCTATTTCAAGCATTCATATAGTGTGGGAAATAATCTAAATGAGGTGGCTTTAGAGAAAGGAGAATTTCCTCATTAGAAATCCAAGTTTCAATCTTAGCAGGGAGGAGATGAGTGCATTTTGTGATAGGTTATGGAGGATGCTCATGGACAGTAGTTGAGTTAGAGAATGAAAGCTCTGCTTATCAATTGATTTTGCCTTATAGTAAAACATCCCCCAAATTAATAGACTAAAAAAGTGCCTGCAGATTAGAAATTTGGACTGAATTCAGCTGAGATTATTTCTTTTTTTCTTTCCTTTCCTTTTCTTTCTTTCTTTCTTTCTTTCTTTCTTTCTTTTTTTCCTTCTTTTTCCTTCTTTCCTTCTCTCATTTTCTCTCTCTTTCTCTCCCCTTCCTTCCTTCCTTCCTACCTTCCTTCCTTCCTTCCTTCCTTCCTTGTCTGATTTGTCTAATCTGGTTTGCTTTTGTACTTGTAGCTAGCTGGTGAGTTAGTTTAGGTGGTTAGTTTATCATGGCCTCATTTTTTGAGGCTAAGATGACTAGAATCTCTTTGTACATCTTTCTTCAACTAGCAGGTTAACTCAGTATTACTCATATGGTGGTTAAAGACTTCTAGGAAAGTCTTATAAAGAGGTTTCTAAAACCTCTTGAGTCCTACAATAGAAACCATATTCTATTGGCCAAATCAAGTTTTAAGAACTTGTAAAGTCACATTGAAAGGGAGGTAGAAACACACAGGGGAAGACATGTAGCTATTTCTGCAATCCTCTACATCCTGGGAAGATGGATGATTTGGGGAGAGGGGGCAGGAAAGTTAAGAGGTATGGAGATGAAAGTAGAAGAGATGTGCCTAGGAGCTGCTTTCAGTTTGGGTAGTTGTGGCCAAGAATGGCATGATGTGGAATATGGCAAGCTTCCCTGATGTTAGAGTCTTGATCCATATATATATATATATATATATATATATATATATATATATATATTCATTTTTATTTTATTTTTTATTGGGAATTTTTAATGTACAACTTAATGTGTTTCACTCTGACATGGATTTCATTGTCACATTTCCATATATGCATTTCATTGTACATTGCTCACATAATTTCCCCCTTACCCTCTTGTGTCTCTCCTCCCCCATCTCCCACCCACTCACCAATAGCCTCCTTTCTACTATGTCTTTTTGTGGGAATATTTATGTGTACACATGCATCTCGATTTTGATTTCAGTCCAAACTTTTTTCTATAGTGATCTATCTTTTTACATTGTCAGCAGTATTATATGAGTAATCTAGTCTATTTGCATTATTGCCATCCTTTTGTGTTATTGGTATTATTATAATTATTTCCCTAACTATTAAAGTTGGGCTGTTTACTTTGAGGTCAACCTCTCTCTCATTCCTTGATCCTTATTGGCCCTCTTCCCCCTCCCGTCCTCTCCCATCATCATGTCCTTTTGCTAGATACCTCCCTCCTTCTTTCAGCTCCTTAAATTGTCCCTTCTTCGCTAAATTTACATGAGCTTTTTTATCATGTTCCAATTTGTGTGTAGGATTTTTTCCTTCTTTTAAGTTTTATTCAGCTCCCACATATGAGTGAAAATGTGGTATTTCTCTTTTTGGGCTTGTGTTCGCTCACTTAAGATAATTTTCTCCAATTCCATCCATTTTGCTGCAAATGACATCACTTCATCTTTTTGATTGCTAAGTAGTATTCCATTATGTATATACATGTACCATAATTTTTTTAATCCATTCTTTCTTCTGTTGATGGGCACTTTGGTTGATTCTATGTCCTTGCTATTGTGAAAAGCACCGCATTGAACATGGAGATGCAGGTGTCTCTGTGGTATGATGACTCATCTCCCTTTGGGTATATTCCCAATAGTGGTATAACGGGGTCATATGGTAGGTCTGTTTTTAGTTTTCTGAGGATAACAGCATATGCTGGCAAGGCTGTGCAGAAAAGAGAATCCTCTTACACTGCTGGTGGAGTTGTAAATTGGTTCAACCACTTTGGAAGATCTTGATTCTTATTCTGACCCTATTTTAGAATTAGTGTAGTCTGTATCATTTTCAGGTAGTATCAAGAAGTTGGTGGAACTAGTGGTCAGTTGTCATGTCTGAAGCCAGCACTAGTTGAGGCAACCTGTGGGATATTAGAGGCATGAAGTTTTGCTTTTTGAATAGTGTTTCAAATAAAACAAAATAGAAATGTGGTTTTAAAGAATACTAGCCCAGAAATGCAAGGGTCAGTTGTGGTTATCTTTTGGGATTCAATCTGAAGGTGGAAATAATGGTGATTCTGAGTGAGCAACAGGTAAGGAGTGAGGCCTATGAGGAAATTCTAACCCATCTTTATACTGAAAGCTAAAATGAGTGTATATTGAATGAATTGGGTTATTGCATTTCACATAAGGTAGAGTTGGTCCATCCTTTATCTCTGTATCTCTCTGCACTTGACACAGCATCTAAGGTGTGGTAGGTGTTCAATAAATGCTTGTTGCATTATTTATTGGCTATGTTCCATATTTTGGCCCATCCAAGGATTTTATTATACTCTGTATCACTAATATATATTAACAATAAGTTTAGGCTATTGAACTCATGTGTCTTTTGCAAAATGAATAATTTATTTTACTTTTCTTCATTGTATTTAGTTTATTCTTTCTGAATTTGGAAGTGGGGAGTTAATGAAGCAGAGAAACTAGGGGTTGTGTGTGGCGGCAACTGACAAAGTTAATAGCATTGAAGAAACTCATCTTGGAAAGAATAGAAAGAACTGTCATTTTTAAATTCTTTATTTTGTCAAGAATGCTGCAAACCTTCAGTTAGGGCAAGTTAAAGATAATTTCTTGATTTTTAGTACTTTGAAGATAAAAATAATTTCCAAATGATCTAGCTATCACAGTCAGCATTCAGAAACTACTAAAAACATGTGCCTGAGATCATCTCTTTAGATTGTACTAAATACATTGATGAGTTTTCATATATATAGTAGTGAGTGTATATATTCTGTATCTAAATAAACCTTTCCCTCAGAAGAGAGAAAATATGTTTCACCAGGTAAATGAAGACTAATGTTCATTCATTTCTAAGTTTAACTATTATAAAAATGTTGTCATTATTATTTCATCAGTTTCAAGATAATAAAAGAAAATTTTTAGGTTGTGCAATATACAAAATTTCTAGAATTTTCTTACATATTGCCAAATTGTACTTAATAGTTTCACCAATTTACACTTGAGCAACATTTAAAAGTGCTTCTTTTTCTATACCCATGCCAGCAAAAGATATTATAATCATTAAAAAGGAAATATTTTCTAATCTGATGTGTGGTATATTGTGTTTTTCCAATGTGAATTGAGCATAGTGATTGATGTGGGAATCTAAGTAGGGTATTTTGGGATAAGGTTGGAGAGAGAAGCAGTGATCAGTTTATGCAGGCATTTCAGGTAATTTCAAAGATCTTGAAAACCCAAAGAATTAGAAAATATTTGAAGAGTTTTAAATATTAGTATGATGTGTTTAAATAGTATATTTTGGATAGATGATGTAGCACTGTGGGAATTGGGTTAGAAGAAAACAGGAGGGGATATGAGACATTAATTTGGGACATTAATTCAGGATAATTGAGAAAGGGTGTGGTTTGGGGTATGAAATGGCTGTGGAATTGGAGAGAAGTAAAACAATTCGTATATCTATGAAGCAGAATTGGTTGCTTATGGTGATTGGATTTCAGGGGTTGAGGGAAAGAGAGATATCATAGATGAGTTCTGTATTTCAGTGGATGGTTGGTTATACTGTATACTACAGTAGAGAACAGGCTGCAACCGTCCCACTGTGGCATCCAATCCCATCAGCTCTCAGAAGCTAATCTGAGTCAGGCCTGGTTAGTCCTTGGATGGGAGACCACCTGGGAACATCAGGTGCTGTGGGCTTGGAAGAAGGACCCAGCAACCCACTTCTAATAGGCAGTCAGCCATTGAAAACTCTGCAAATAGCAGAGAAGTACTACCTGTTGTATGTAGGGTTGCTATGAGTTGCACACCAACTTGACTGCACCTAATAACAGTAGAGAACACTAGAGGACAAGAAAATTTTGAGTTCAATTTTGGTCATATTGAATTTGAGGTGTCTGAACATCTAAGAGAAAAAACTAAAATTTGACATATAAGTCTGACATTCAGAAGAAAGGTCTAAACAAAGTTTTAAATATGGGAGACATCTGCATACAAATGCTAATTGAAACTCCTGGAATAGATAGAGTTTCTTAGGGAGAGAAAAGAGTGAGAGGGAAAGATGACAAAAACCAACCCTTGAGGAGCTCCAACATTTAAAATCTGTAAGAAGTATTACATGCATTTTCTAGACCATCTATACTAATACTATTCTTAGCTTTTTTTTCTTTTATTATGAGCTGACCTTTGTATAGGATTTTTTTTCTTCTTATAATTTTGATTCAGCTCCCACCTATGAGTGAGAACATGTGGTGTTTCTCTTTCTGAGCTTATGTTCGTTCACTTAAAATAATTTTCTCCAATTCCATCCATTTTGCTGAAAATGGCGTTATTTCATTGTTTTTGATTGCTGAGTAGTATTCCATTGTGTGTATGTACCATAGTTTTTTATCCATTCTTCTGTTGAAGGGCACTTTGGTTGATTCCATATCCTTGCTATTGTGAAAAGTGCTGCATTGAACATGGAGATGCAAGTGTCTCTGTGGTCTGATGACCCATCTCCCTTTGGGTAAATTCCCAATAGTGTTATAGCTGGGTCATATGATAGATCTATTTTTAGTTAGAAAATGCATGTAATAGTTCTGACAAGGTAAAAAGAAAGTTCACTACAGAAAAAGTTTCTATCTTAAACAGATCTGGAACCCAAGGATATATAGAAAATTATTACCATAAAAAGACAAGTAAATGGAAGAGAAGTCTTTGATGGGGGGGGGGAAAGGGGAGGAAGTGCACAAGAGGGTAAGGGGGAACCTATATGAATAATGTACAACAAAATGTGTATATGGAAATGTCACAATGAAAAGCATGTCAGAATGAATCACATTAAGGTGTACATTAAAAATTTCCAATTAAAAAACAAGGTAAAAAAATCAAATCTGTAAGAAGTGGGTGAACCTATAAAATAGTCTGAGAGTGAGCTGCCAAAAATTTAAATGCAAAATTAGAAGTATTGTACCATGAAACTAAGGGAAGAGTGTTTTAGAAAGGAGAAAGTAATACATGGTAACAAAAGATGCTATCCAACATTTGTCATCAGATTCAGAATGTGTATATGATTATCTTATTGACAGCACTTTTGGTGGACCAGAAAATAGCCCAATAGAGTGGGCTGTGAGGAGTGGATGGGAAAAATGGTGATACTTTCTGTAATAAAAATGGGAGGAGAGATGGAGCAGTTACAAGAAGCATGTGCAAGGTTTCTAATGAAGGTAATAGGAAGTGTCAGTTTTTAAATATTGCTATCAAATATCCATGAGCATTTAAAAGAAAGGGAGAGAGGGAAGAAGAGAATGTGGGAGAGTGGAGAGGGACACTAAAATGGAAGAATGAACTCATATAAATTGAACAGAAAGGATAGGATTCAGAGCATAATGAAGGGCTTGACCTTCACCAGGAGTAGAGACACTTCCTATGTAGCAATAGGAAGGAGAAATGAGTAAATACAGATGTAGTCAAATGTACATATTTGATAGAAAGGAGGTTGAAGCCTTTTGAATCTGAGTCTGAGAGCTTTTTTCTCTGTGAAGTGATGGCAAGGAGTTGCTAGGGAGAAGAGGCAGTCAGAGGTAGAGTAGAAATGGACTGAAAGTTGCCTATGATATATAATTAAAATTTTTAGGACATAGGTAAAGTTGTTAGCCAGAGGATGTGCTATTCACCCATCTGATTATACAATTGCTTGCTGATCTTTTGGCAACTAGATGTTGGTGTGAGGAAAACAGATTGATTCATCCATGTTGGAATTTTGCATTCTGGATAAAGAAGTTTATCGTGTTTTCAAAAACAGATCCAACTTAAGAGGCTTGAAAAGGTTTAAGTTGGATAGAGAAGAAGGTAAGGATAGTTGAGATGCAGTCTCACTGTGTATCCCAGACTGGCCTGGAACTTGCTATGTAGAGCAAGCTAGCCCCAAACTTATGGAAATCCTCCTGCCTCAGTCTGCAGAAATCTGGGATTACAGGCGTGTGCCACTAAGCCTAGCTTGAAGTTAGCTCCTATTGAACAGGAAGCACTTATGACTTTGAGAAATAAATGCAATGGAGAGTGGAAGGTCTGATTCAGGGCTTCTGCAGGTGGAGCTGTTTTTAATGCTGAGTTACAGAGTGTGACTGCAGGGGAAGTGGGAGAGGGTGCAGGGAGAGGTAAGGAGCCCAGAGGCCAGGGTGCTGGATAGGTCATTCACATGAATGTCACAGTCTCCCAGAATATTGTAGACATTGAGGTGGAAAGAGAGGCTGAGACCTAGATTTCAAAATCAGCAGTGAATAAAGGGGAGTGCAGAAGGATGCATGTATCTGTGTGAGTGAATAGTAGGAAAATCAGTGACAGGAACGTCAAAGAGCAGATATTTTTGTGGGAATAGAAAAGTGACACCTTCTGGCTGTGAAGTACTAATGTGTATTTTGTGTTGTATGTATAGAAACCATCATGTTGTTGTTGCTAGGTGCTGTTGAGTTGGTGTCTGACTCATAGCGATCCTATATACAACACATGAAACACTACTATCAGTGCTTCTCTGCTATTCATAGGATTTTCAATGACTGATTGTTTTTTGGGAGTGGGTTGCCGCGTCCTTCTCCCAAGCCTACAGCATCTTGTGTTCCCAGGTGGTCTCCCATCCAAGTACTAACCAGGCCTAGCCCTGCTTAGCTTCCGATATCTGACAAGATTGGATGCCACAGTGGTATGGTTGTAGGAGAAACCATCATAGCAACAGAATACGCAGCTACCATTTGAGAGGTCCATAGGACAAATGGTATTCTTGTAGGAAAACCAGGACTAACTGAAAGCCAAAATGTCAAGAGGTAGAAGTTATTGAAAAGATAGAATGAGAATTCCAGAGGACTTGTGAGGAAAAGAGTTGTACGTTATGGGTAGATATATGGAAGGAGAATCAGAATGGTATTCAAAACAAAAGGTGGGTAGGGCACACCTGGCTGGTTTATAAGGAGAGAAAAAGAGATTTGATTTTTTTTGTTGTTGTTTAATTTGCTTCCCCATAGTGTTGTCAATAGTAAATCCTGATGGAAAAATCTAGGTTTGCAATGTTTCCCACAGTAGTTTACATTTCTTTATTGTTAAGAGAATAGACTTTTTAAAACTCTATTTCAATAGGTTATTATCTGTATAAAAGAAAGCTACTGATTTTGGTGCACTTATTTGATAACTCAATTATTTATTCAAATGGTTATTCAAGGATTCTCTTTTTCTTAGGCAATCATATCTTTCATAAATAGCAATCATTTTGTCCTTTTCCCATTATGCCTCTTGTCATATTAATAATAGTGGTATTTCCAGGAATCCTTGTTGCATAGGGTCTGTTGAACTATGGTTATAGACTGTGAATTTTATTCTTAGAAAATTGTTGCAGGAGTCTAAGTGAAAATTAATGGAACTTAAACCAGGCAGGTGGCAGTAAAAATGAAGCAAAAACAATAGATTTGGTGATGCAATCATTGGTATTTTTCTGAAAATAAACTCTAGAAGAGAAAATTAAAGATGATACCAATACTTCCATTTAGGTAATGGTGAAGCATCTCTTGTATTTCACCTTTAAATACAGGATTGTTTCTTTATGGTACATGTTTGAAAGTATAATAACGGGGCCTAAAACTATCCATAATTTTAATACTTTTGTTACAAACTACCAAAATATACTCAGTTATACCAGCTATGTTACCATACTTCTTAACCAACACTAGATATCATCACTTAAATTTTTGTTGTTAAATTGATGGGAGTAAGTTAGTTATGTCATTGTTCCTTTATGAATTCTTAAAATAACGTTTTCTAATGTGACATCCAAATAGTCCCCTAACTTTTTTCCTGGTATCATTTTAATATTGACAAACATTTGAATTTACATTTGTGTATGATGTGAAATATAGAAATGACTATCTTGCCCCACAAATGAACTTGTTTTTGTAACTAGATGGATAACATTTTGAAAGAGGGAAATGTGACCTAGAAATTCCATGTGAAAGAAATAACATGAACCCCAAATTTATTCATTAGGAATAAATTAGGTACAAAGTCCTCATCATGACATTTAAAGTCCTAAATCAGTAATGGAAAAGTAGCAATAAGCAAAGCTTTATAATATTATTTCATATTTACTGAATGATTTCTGTGTACCAGCCCTTGTCTCAATCATTTTACACACACACACACACACACACACACACACACACACACACACACACCTACTTTATTAATTCACTAAAGCAGTCCTGTGGGCTGAGATTTAGCTCAGCTGGTAGAGTGCTGCTTTGCAGTCTCTGAGGTCCTGAGTTCGATTCCCAGTACTGCAAAAATGGGAGGACATGACATTCCCCTCCTGAGGCAATCCCAAAACAATCAGCCACTGAAAACTCTATAAGAGTCACTATGAGTGGGATATGACTCGACGTCACCTAACAACAACAAAGCAGTCCTATGAGGTTAATACCTCACAGAAGGTATTCTCTGAGGAAACAGTGTATGTTGGGCAGTGTATGCAAGGTCAGTGTATGCAAAGTCAGTAGAGCCAAGTTCTAGATCACTACTCCTAGTACATTTTATCAACTTACTCACTGTTCCGTAGAAATACCTTATATTTTACAACTTCATGTTTTGTTTTGGTGCATTTTGAACTTGGTGTATATTGATGGCATTGTGAGTATAAAGGCAAAGAGGGAAAAGAGGGTAAATGGAAAAATTTAGAATTCATCCAACTGTTCATTCACTCATTCATTCAACAAATAACACAGTGACTCCATGTCCCAGGCAGCAGTCCAAGGGCAGGGGACAAGAGAGGAAATAAAAGTAATAGAAATCTCTTAAATTTCTGGCCTCTATAGAGTTTTCTGTCTGTAGGGGAGGGAGTAATAAATAAGTTATGATGATGTGAAGTTGAAAGTACTGTAAGGAAAACAATCTGGGTAAAGATATGCAGGTAACATCTAACTGAGACCTGAACTAAATGAAGAATCCAGCCAAGTGGCTATATGGGGGACAGTAAGTGCCAAGACTCTAGGGAAGGCATGTGCCTGACCCGGGGTGGAGTGAACTGCCAGAAATTCATGGCAGCAGGATTGGGCAGGCTGAGAACTGTGGTGAGAGATCACATGGAAAGGGCACTCTGATAAAGACCTGGGGTTTTATTCTCAGCCTGTGTACAGTAGCTTAGGAGATAATAATGAGGACTTAGACCTGGGTGGTGGCAATGCATGTGGTGCTGCTGTGGCAGAATATGACTTGGCAATTGATTGAGTATAGTCTAAAGGAGGAGGCAGTCTTGCAAACATTTTGAGCTGAGGTAAATATGAGAATGAGGACGCTATGTAGAGAGGGAGGAATCATTTTTGTGTAGAGAGGAAGAGATCATTTTCAGTGGAAAAGGATTTGGTCTGAAGATAGGAAGTTGGAAAATGCATCCATTTAGAGAATGGAAAGTAGAAGAGGAGTAATTAGAGAGGTAGCAGGGAAACTAAGTGCTGAGTCTTTGGTCAACTCCTAGGCATTTTTCATGACTTTCAGAATTGAATTTTATTGGTTTCTGAAGAATGTCATTGCATTTGTTGGAAAATAAAAGCTGTGGTGATGTGGTAGCTGCAGTCAGATCTGGACTGGGGTATCAGTCTCCGTCACTTTCAAGCATTGTGAACTTGGGTCCATCATTTAAGCTTACCTTCATTTCATTGTTTCTTCCTGTATTTGTTTATTTGTTTTGACCTTAAATGAGATACTGAAGGCCAACCATGCTACTGGAACAAAGTAAGCCCTTAATAAATGGGGCTATCATGATAATTATTAAATACTAAGTGGTTACTTATATAATGTATGCAGCCATAGAACCCTGGCATCTGATCCCACCTAATCTTGGAAGCTAAACAGGGTTGGCCTGGTTAGTCCTTGGACAGGAGACCGCCTTGGAATACCAGGTGCTGCAGGCTAGGGAGAAGCACTTGGCAACCCACTCCTGAAACAGTCTGCCATTGAAAACCCTGTGAGTAGCAAAGAAGCAATGATAATAATGTTGGGCAAGGCACAGTGTCAGGCTGTGTCTCTCTTTGTTGTATATAGGGTCTCGGTGAGTCAGACCCGATTTGATGGTACCTAACAACAGCAACTTCTATAATATATATGAAAGAATTTTATGGATAGAAGAACTAGATGTGAATTATTAATTATGTTGATGAAACTGAGTTCCTAGTCTTTTACTAGTACTTTCTAACTGTAGTAATTCCTGTGCTAATTTTATAATTTAAGACAATTTTATAGTAGTCTGTGTGTTATAGAAATGTGTGTAAAGCTGAATGGTGGTATTACTGTTCTGCAAAAGAGTTCAATAAGGATTAGAAAATGTTCTGATTAAACTTCAGAGAATTTTACTTCTGTGGTTTTATACAAAAATTTCAAGTTTCCATATTTTAAATTTTGGTCAACTCACTTTCATTTCCAATTTCAAGGAACTAAGAAAGACTTGCTTAAAAGCTGAAATAATAATTTTTTTGTGTGGTACTGGGGGTTGAACCCAGGGCCTTATACTTGCATGCTTTGCAAATGCTGAACCACTGAGCAGTACCCAGCCCCCCCTTTTTTAAAAATTTTTTTGCGACAGGGTCTCGCTAAATTATGCAGATTGACTCTGGTCTTGACTTGTGATCCTCCTGCCTCCACCTTCCAAGCTGCTGGGATTATAGGCGTGTGCCACTGTGTCCGGCTAGGTAATAATATTTTTATAATTATATTGTTTTAGAATTATAGACTCAAACCCATGAAAATATGGAATGATGTCTTGGCTATCCATACATGTAGGTATTTAATCTTATTATCAGTTCCTGTTTTTGTGTTATGTAGATTTGCTTCTGGAAAATAAAATTGAAGTGAAATATATACATATTGTGATGCTCAATAGCTGATTTTAATGACTATTTCATGAAGAAAGATAAACTGTGCTTCAATTTTCCAATGAAATGTATGTGAAATGTAGTTATCTCAGAGGCTAAAATGCTTCCAGCACCTGAGCCACTCCCTTGAGGCCATCAAGATCTCTATTTAAAACCAAATAGAAGGATTAATATATAATTGAGTAGAGAAAAAATATAAATTTGTCTACAAATTTCTTTAAAGAAAAAATGATTTCTCCAAAACTCAAATAATATTTATTAATGTCTGCTATTTCTTTCCTTTCACTTACTCCGTAATTATATTTTAACTCCTATTCCCATCTCTCATCCCTTAATGGTCCCAATTTTCTGATTGGTCCTCTTTGACCTGCACAGAAGCCTGCTTAAACATTCAATGAATTCTTTATGAAATTCTGTAGTAATTCAATCTTTTCTGTGAAGTTCTTTTAGTAGCTTTGTTCTGTACTCTTAACTTTCAGACTGGCAGGCTCTTGTCAACTCTTGATTTTTATCTGTCTTTCTATCAATAATGTTTTAAGGAGAATTCAAATACCTTAAAAAATATTGCCCCCTCTTTTGTGATTGTTATAGTTATCTTTTGATACTGGATCACTTTTAGAAATACAGAATTCCAATCATCTGTCTCAACTGCATTCCTGTTATTTTCATTTTTACATTTAAAATATTTCAGCATTTGCAGTCAAGCCTTATCTCTCAGGATGTGTGTGGTATATATTCCAGCTTGGATATGTAGGAACAGTAGAAGTTGACTTGCTTGAAAGCTTAGGGCCAGCTCAATTGTCTCTGGCTATTATGGCAATGGGAAGGTGACACCTGAGAAAAGACTGAGGATTCCTTTTCCTGAAGCAATGGTTGCCTGAAGCTAGTGACTTTTTTGGTAGTGCAAGTCTTTGTTTATTCATCTTCTGTTAATTCAAGTTAGCCTTGGAAACCCATGCTTCATAAAATAAGCTGTCCTCCCTTCCTTCCTTTCTTCTTTCCTTCCTTTCTTTCCTTTCCTTCCTTTCTTTTTCATTCTTTTCTTTCTTCCCTGCACCCCCACTCTGCATTTCATTTCCAACCTTTTTTTTTTTTTTTTTTTTTTTTTTTTTTTTTTTTTTTTTTTTTTTTTTTTTTTTTTTTTAATCTGGAGACAGGGTCTCACTAAGTTACGCAGGCTGACACTGGCCTTGAACTAGTGATCCTCCTGCCTCCACTTCCCCAGTTGCTGGGATTATAGGTGTGTGCCACTGTGCCCATCACAGTAAACTGATTTTTAGTGTTGCTTGATTTTGCTTGCATTATGCTGTATGATTACATGAAAACATACAAGCTTTTAAAGCCCATAAAATTTCTTATTTCCTATTAGTAAATCCTCTAGCATTAATGTATAAGAAAGTAGATAAAATAGTTACCTTCTTACATAAATCTTAAAACAATTTGGCCTAAAGTTATATATGTGTGTGTGTGTATGTATATATATGTGTGTGTGTGTGTGTGTGTGTGTGTGTGTGTGTAAAAAACTCCCCTTCTTATTTATCAATGCTGCTAGATAACTGTGGGATTCTCTGAACATCATATGATATAGAGGCTATAAAGAAACATATTTCCCCCTTTTATTTGATCTTTATCAGTACACATATGTTAACTCTAAGTTTATTTTTGAAAAATATATAAGGAAAACGTAATGTCTGCTATGTAGGTTTCTTTCCCTTTGAAGAATGATACCAACCTCTTGTGCAGGAGAGAATTTTTCTTGGACTGCATATTGCCAAAAGCGTGGCATATATACTTTCTTTATATATGTATATCTAGGCATATATGCTCTCTATATGATTTCTCGGGCTGGGATTTAGCTCAGTTGGTAGAGGGCTGCTCTGCAGTCTCTGAGGTCCTGAGTTCGATTCCCAGCACTGCAAAATAGGAGAAAGACGTGGCAACCCACTCCCAAGGCAATCCCAGAACAGCCGTTGAAAACCCTATGAGGGTCGCTATGAGTCAGACTCAACTCGACGGCACCTAACAATATAATTTCTCATTCTTTTCTTCCAGTTTCTTGGCTTTCTGGTTTACATACTGGTAATTTCTTTCCCTTTTTTATAGTGATAATCCTGTTATTTAAGAATTTTTCCCATGATTTTTACCCCTTGTACACTTACCAAGTGACAGGTCTTACATAGTATGCAAAGGGGTACTTCTTACATACTAACCATTTCTCCTTTTTGGTATTGATTCTGCATACTTCCTGAATGATCGCATCACCTCTCTTCTTAGGTCACAGTGCACAGTTGCTTTAAGAATGCTCTCAACTAGACCTCTCTCCTGTTCTGCTTTGATGGGAACTTTATCTCATTATTTGTGTTGGCTAAGCATAATAGCATCTTGGATATATAAGCAATAATCTCCAACTGATGTAAATTTGTTCATGTTCTCTCTTCTGAGGAGATGACAAAATAGTTCCTTCTATAGGAGATGGAATATTAAAAGAAATAACATCTTTGAACAAGAAGTGGTGTCACTTGTTACTTGCTTCAGCACTGCAGTACTTTTTGACGTGTGTTACATATGTCCAGGCTGAGAAAATCCAGAGGAAAGAAAAATGGCAAGAAGCATGTTAAAATAGATTCCAAAAAAATTATAGAGCGATGAAAAAAATTACATTCTTTTTCTGTGTGTAAATGTGTTTTAGAAAAACTGTAAGAAATTTGGATGGGAAACTTAGATAGGAAGGGGGGAGGGGGGAAACATAGAGGAGGGTAAGGGGTAACCTATATGAATCATGCTTATCAAATTGCATATATGAAAATTGTCACAACGAAAAGCATGTCAAAATGAATCACATTATGATGTACATTAAAAATTTCTAATAAAAAAAAAAGAAAAACTGTAAGAAAACAAAGGAAATAAAGATAGCATTGAGGAATATTAAATGTGTATAATAAATAATTTTTAAAGAAGGTGGTAATGTATTATTTATCATCTCACCTTTACAGTAGCTCCTGCTGTATGGAAGTCTTCAGGGAAATTTCTTTTGCAGTTTGCCTTTAGCTAAATCTGTTGGGAGACACTGAACTGAAAGAATAGGCTGCTTCAAGAGGGTCATTACCTGTCAGTCTTTGATTCAAACCTTCCTCTGTGGCAACAAAATACCAGTCTTAGTCCTTTTGGAGTTATCTTTTTGTTGAAGGGACTGATTTCATCATGCAAGGTTAATTGGCATTAGAGATATTAATAATACCAAGATCTCTGTTTGTATTGGAACCATTTTGCCTTTTATAGTCTCTAAATTGTTTATGAATCTGTGTACATTCCCATAAAGTAGGGTAACATTAGCTTTAATTGTTGGTTTGATCGCATCCTCTCTCTTTGCTAGTCTTTAATATTCCCTATTTGACATTTGATTTACAGCTTGAATACTTGGTATGGAAAGTAGACCTTAAATTCTGTTTTAATTTGGTACATGGACAGATCTTCTTAAAGCCTTTGTACTGTTTGAATTCTTCATGCAAGTTTGAGGAATTTGGTTTGTGTAAATCAACCTGCCTGGCTGATTCCAACACTATTCAGTAAGCAAAGTATATTCTATTTAATTATGGTCCCATGGAAACTAAATGTTTCTCAGGAGTCAGTCTTTTATATGATTCTTTTTTAATCCACATTATACATTTAGTGATGATAAAAATCCTAACACTAATTCATTTAGTTCTGGTTCCTTTACATGGGCAATATTTAGTATTTTATATGTCAAAAGAAGTTAAAGTTTGTTGAATACATTGAATAGGATGTTTAATTTCTAAAAGCTACTATCTTAACACATAGTTCCAAGTAGTATTATTATTGACTATACCCATAGCTATGTAATAGATCTCAAAAACCTATTCATCTTATAACTGAAAATTCATCCCTTGACCAACATTATTCCATATCTCTCCCTCCCCCTGAGCACTGCCCCAACAACCACTATTCTCCTATTTCTGAGTTCAACTTTTTTAGATGCCACATAAAAGTGAGATTATGTGGTATTTCTCTTTTTATACCTCGCTTATTTCACTTAGCGTAATGTCCTCCAAGTTCATCCACATTGTCTTAGATGGCAGGATTTCCATCTTTTCAAAGGCTGTCTAATATTCCATTATGTGCATGCATGTTCATGTATGTGCATATGTGTTTCTCTATATAATCAAATTTTCTTTGTCCCTTTACCTATTGTTACACACTTGGGTTGTTTTCATATCCTGGACACTATAATTAATGCTGCAGTGAATATGAAGTGCAAATTTTTCTTTGAGATGCTAGTTTCATTTCTTTTAACTATATACTAAGAAGTGAGATTACTGTACCCTATGTACTGATAGCAATTTTTTTCATTGAACCCTTATGTTCTAGGTACTTGATTAGGTATTTGAGATATGAAAACAATACAGTCCTTCTGAATAAATTTAAAGTTAGTGAAAGACAGTAGATTATAGTGTAATGTGATATATGCATTGAAAGAGATACAAATGTTGTAGATTCATAGGTCACAGGAAAAGGTCCTTCATTTGTGAGAATCAGGGAGGGCTTCTCAAAGGGGTCACATTAGGATAAAGTAGAACTTAATTTGTTCACTACAAAATCTTACTTGACGAGTTCTTCTGATTCCATTATTGGGACAGAAGGTGGTCTGTAATTTTATCTTGTTAACTAGTAGTTGGCCGTTTTAGCCAATCTTCTGTCCTTTTTTCTGTCCTTGTTCTCATTTTAATCTGGGTTTTATTAGATTATGAGCCTTGATAGCAAGAATTCTTTTTTGACTGGATATCTAGGGATTATGTAGACATGGGGAGGAAGACTTAATTTAATAATTAAATGACAATATGGAATTAATGAAGGGCAAAACTCATGTATAACAACCAGCAAAATGGTAAAAGAAAGTCTTTGTGGACCAATACTCTTTAATGATGGAAGTTGATCACAATTGTTATATGGTGAGGTAACAATGTCTAAGTGCTTAGACTTAAGCATTTATCATGGCAGATTAATACAGAGCAACAAGAAGCATGTGTAAAAAAATAATTATAGGAAAAGATATAATTTGCAATTAAAATAACAGTAAAAATATCCTTAGTGATGTCTTACGTGAAAAATTTGAAACTGAACAGGAGGAGTGGTCACACAGATACAGAATCTACCTATTAGAAAGACATAATTTATCAACCAAAAAATAAACAGAGCTTTTGTTATAATAAATTATTTATTGTGAAATAAATGTGTTGGTTGACGCTGTTTGTCCCACTTATTGCAAGGACCATTACCACTATACTCTGAGTAATTATGCATGACCAGGAAATGGATATTGTTGTTGTTAGGTGCATTAAGTCGGGTGTAACTCATAGAGACCCTATGTACAGCAGAAGGAAACACTCCCAGATTCTGTGCCAGGCACACGATCTTATTTATATTTAACCCCATTGTTACAGACTCTGTGTCAATCCATCTAGTAGAGGGATTTCCTTTTTTGTTGTTGACCTGCCACTCTCCCAAATATGATGTCCTTCTCCAGGGATTGGTTCCTCCTGACTACATGTCCAATATATTTAAGATGCATTCTAGCCATCCTTGCCTCCAAGGAACACTCTGGTTGCACTTCTTATAAGACAGATCTGTTGGTTCTTTTGGCAGTCAATAGTATATTCAACAATTGTCTCTGGCACCATAATTCAAAAGTGTCAATTCTTCTCCTGTCTCCCTTGATCAATGTCCAGCTTTCACAGCCATATGCCGTGACTGAAAATACCATGGCATGAGTCAATCATACCTTCATCTTCAATGTGACATCTTTACTTTTCAATACTTTAAACAGGTCTTTTGCCAAAGCTTTTCCCAAAACCATGTGTCATTTGATTGCTTGACTGCTGCTTCCACAGGTGTTGATTATAGAATCAAGTAAAGCAAAATCTCGAACAACCTCAATCTTTCTTCCATTTATTGTGAAGTAGCATACTGACCCAGGTGTAGGAGGTAAAATATTGTTAATTATAAATAATTTGGTAAAAGTTTGTGTCAAAATAATCTTAAATTTTTATGTGATTAATTACAGCATTGAAAAGTAAGTATTAAGCATTGAAAATCAAGTGTAGATCAGACATTTCTTGATTCTAAAACTGTAATTATTGCATTAAGCCATTATTTTCAAATATCCTTTATAAAATATCAATAATATAGTTATGTAATTCTAAAGTTAAAGTTTTATAATGAGAATATGGGCTGATTTCCATTAATAGACTTTGAGGGTCACTTTTCTAGTCTCTTTCAGTCTACTGTTGAGTTTTTCAGAGCCACATACTAGCAAAGTGTGGCTTAATAAAAAAATGGCATATGCACGGCTCTGATCTTTACTCATGATTATTGCTATCATTTGGGGAGGGCAAAGATTGAACAGGTTTGATTCTGGCCTGTGTATGATACTGACCATCCTTATTTTAAAATCCTTGTATTCTCTTAGAGAAGTTGAGTTATTGGCTAACCTCAGTTGTTATTTTATTACTAAAGGATGCAGAGTCTAGGAGATAATGGAATGAAGAAAAAGTAATATCAAAGAAGCAAAAAAAAAAAAAACTGGAGAAAAAATAAGCATAAATAGGAAAAACCACAAAATAGTAGATTTAATATTTAAATATATCAGTTGTTACATTAAATAAAAATAGGTTAATAAACCCAGGTTTCCCCTTCTTGGCTATTCTGAATAACGCCATAATGAGCATGGGAATGCAGAAAGCACTTTAAGATCTTTATTTCAATTATTTGTTACTCTGAAAAAATACCCAGAAGTGGAAAAGCTAGATCATATGATAATTCTATTTTTAATATATTTTAGTAACCTACACTGTTTTTCATAGAGGGTGTAGCATTTACATTCCACTCAACTGTGTACATAGTTTCTAAATTGTGTATAACCTTGTCACCATTGGCTATTTTCTCTGCGTGTGTGTGTGTGTGTGTGTGTGTGTGTGTGTGTGTGTGTATATTCTTGTTAGGTGCCGTTGAGTCGAGTCTGACTCATAGCAACCCTATGTACAGCAGATCAAAACACTTGCCGATTCTGTGCCAGGCAAACAATCTTATTTATGTTTAAGCCCATTGTTGCACACACTGTGTCAATCCATCTGATGGAGGGTTTTCCTCTTTTGCGTTGACCTGCCAATCTCCCAAACATGAAGGCCTTCTCCAGGGATTGATCTCTCCTGATTATGTCTGAAATATGTAAGACACAGTTTGGCCATTCTTGCTTCCAAGGAGCACTCTGGGTGCACTTCTTCTAGGACAGACTTGTTGGTTCTTTTGGCAGTCCATGGTATATTCAATAGACGTCCCCAGCACCACAATTCAAAAGCATCAATTCTTTTTCTGTCTCCCTTGTGCAATGTCCAGCTTTCACAACCATATGATGCGACTGAAAATACCATGGCATGAGTCAGACGCACTTTTGTCTTCAATGTGACATCTTTGCTTTTCAATACTCTAAAGAGATCTTTTGCCACAGCTTTTCCTAGAGCAATGTGTCTTTTGATTTCTTGACTGCTGCTTCCATGCATGTTGACTATAGAGCCAAGCAAAGCAAAATCTTGGACAACCTCAATCTTTTCTCCATTTATTGTGAAGTTGCATGCTGACCCAGTTGTAAGGATTTTCGTTTTGTTGATGTTTAGTCGTAACCCATACTGAAGGCTATGATCTTTGATCTTCATCAGTAAATGTTTTAAATCCTCTTCACTTTCAGCAAGCAGAGTTGTATAATCTGCACAATGCAGGTTGTTAATGAGTCTTCCTCCAACCTTGATGCCACGTTCTTCCTCATAAAGTCCAGCTTCTCGGATTATTTGCTCAGCGTATAAATTGAAGAGATAGGGT